>JAXGGA010016404.1:0-26734 GCA_038373865.1 Uloborus plumipes | reverse complement strand
ATGAAATTTAATTATGTTATTCGCGGGGGTACGCTCCATCGAAAAATAATCGTAGTTAGCTTTTTAAAAGAAGTTTTTAGATTTTCCTTGGTTAAGTCAGCGGCCAGAAATGTTCTGGAGGACTCTTTCGGTAATTTTCAGAAATTGAAATTCCAACTGATTTTCAATTGAGGGTTTCGGGCTCTTACTTTGGATTTTTTTTTTTTTTTTTTGAACTTGAAGTCCTAAAATAGAAGTTTTTTACAATCTTTTGTGATATTAAGGAAAGGGGGAAGCTTCGTACGATCTCCGGAGTTTTTCGAAACTGAAATCCTAAAAACGAATTTTTTTATGTTAGACGATGAGGATGAGGAGAGAGTGTTTTCTGGGATGCTGGGAGCACTCCTAGACGCTTTTCGAAATCGAAGTCCGAAATCTAGTTTTTGGCCACTTTGATGTCAATAGGGGAAAAGAGTTCGAGAATTCTCTCCCAGAATACTCTGAAAATTTAAGTTTCGAAAATCACTTCCAGGCTACTTTAGGGACGTAAAGTGTAGGACCAAGGTTGCGGGGATCTCTTTCACCCCCCTCCTTTTTTGGCGACGGCAGAACCCTCTATTATTGTTTTGAATTATTAATAAAAATGTTATGGAAAACCCTCTCCTAGTTTTTCTCTTCTAAAACCATATGAATTCCTTGATTCTCCACGGTGAAATTTTAAATTCCAGTCTGAAGTTTTTATTTGCTTGAAATACAAGCACTTGAGGTCAAAATAAAATAACATAAAAGCCACATATCTTAATTTAATGTAATGAAGGTTTTTCTTTTCTTTTTCTTTCTTTCTTTTTATTTCAATAGGGGAGGCAAAAAATTTCCAAGGGCAGGCGACGCCTCCCCTGGCCCACCCTTGGCTACGATCCTGCACCCCCATTGTTTCAATAAAAAGGATAAAATGAGGCATTTTTCCCTTTGAACTCTAACCGTAAGGCTCTTTTTTCCAAGTTGTAAAAAAATTTTAACTAAGAAAACACAAAAATTTTTAACAAGTCACTTGAAGCAAGCGTGTTGTAGCGAGTAACTCCAGTTAATTCCTTGAAAAAAGAAATGATGTGTTCGTTCTTTGACGTAAACTTTGACTTTGAAGAGAGAATTTTATTTGTGGTGGTGATCCCCATATCGTTTTTCATTCTTATCTTTTGTTATACTGGTGGTAACGTAATGTCGCTTGGTATTCAGGTTGCTTTTTGATTTCCGAACTAAATTATGACGCCAACAGAAAGGGTTTTCTTTTGAAAATTCAAACTTCGCATTCATTTCACTTTGTATCTGGTCCCTCATCAAAATTTTATGAATACAGTTTTGAAGAAAACTTTGTTAGATGACATATTCCTTTTTTAACCGGGTGGGGGGTGGGGTGTATATATATATATATATTGGTGTATATTCATATATATATATATATATATATATATATATATATATATATATATATATATATAATGGTTTCAGCACTGATACCGAAAGCAGGTTAAACCTTGCTTTTTCATAAGAAATGCCCGATGATGGTCACGAGCTGTCACTGTGACCTCCCAAAAAAGCACCTTTGATAGGTAATATATCCGGTTGGGTTAGAACAATAAAAGAAACAACCCTTTGTTTCAAAGCAGTAACATTTTTATTCTCAAACGTCGATTCCTTTTAAAATTTGGCTCGTGAAAATGGCTTATTTTTCGGCAATTAACATCGTGTAAATGAGAGAGAAATTCTTTGCTTGAAGGACCAGCAATGAAGTTGCTCCAATTCTGGGTTTTATGGGCCCTCCACACGCAACGGGAAATCTGAAGACTTGCCTTGAGGCACTGCTTCGGATTTTCCTTGGCTTGGTCTTAAGGCGAACTTCAAACTAGGGTGGTCTCCACACGCTACGGGAAACCCAAAGGTGAGCCTTGAGGCGAACCTTAAGACTCAACCCGCTATGGGAGTATACGAAGGCTAGCTTCTTGAGGCGAACCTCCTACCCATCGACACAGTACGATCAGCCTTGAGAAATCGGTATGAAATTTTGGATATGAAATTCAGCCCTCAAGACCATGGATCCGAAAAAATAACTCAACAAAATTCTCCCTATAAACATACAGTTTTACCTCAGGCCCTTAAGGCACACCTTCGGGTTTTCCATTAGCCCATTAGAAAACAAAATGTTTACTTTGAAAATGCTCAATAATCCCTGGTTCAAAAGCTTAGTACTAGTGTGCTTGCACAGCTTTTGCTTTTTAACTTACCCGATCTGCTCTTGTAAAAGAACAAAAAGCTGCGAGTGCTTTTACCCCATAATCACGTTCTTATAGTGCAGTGAAACGAAATTCAGTTTTTCAAGCTGTTTCTTGATTCACGCGGTGAGTGATTTTATCATTTTTCAAGTGTAAAATTCTACAAAAGATTCAGACTGGGGGAAAAAAATCTCTTACATCAAAAAACTTTCCCAAGAGGGGAAGAAAAAATAAAGTAAAGGTAAAAGAAATCTTAAGAAAAAATAAGTGATTAATTTTAGCCCAAGATTAGTTGATTAATGGTGCGTGTGAAAACAGAAAAAAACAGCAAGCGAAAAAAAGTGATTTGAAGTGAAAAAAATTGCCATGTTCGAAAAGTTATTCACGCTGTAATTGGCCCGAAGAAGATGATTAAGGTGAAGTGTCCATAGAATCAAGTAAGAGCGATTATAAAAAAAAACTTGTTAAGCAAGAAATTAATTTGGTACAGCTATCTTGAAGTGATAAATGAATTTAAATTTAACACGTTGAGTGGAATTTCTATAAAAAAAAAATCCTAAAGTGTTCAATAAATCACCTCTTAGCCTGCTTTTTCGATTAAAATTTTCAGCTAATGTCTGGACAATGTATTGTAAATGTCTTGGTAGTGTCATGAATACTAATCCAGTGAATATAGTTCAATTAAATTTATTTTAAGTCAAAGACTGCTGGAAAAGGCAGACACCCCTCCCTCAAAATATATATATATATATATCGATTAAAAATCAAGCATGATTGTGTTGATAGTTTGGTCATTGAATAATTTGTTTTATGAAGCGAGTATGCTTTGATAAAGAATGTTATATAAAAAGTTGTTTCACCATTCATTTTGAGCATCAAAAACAAAAATACTTTCAAAATTATCTTATTACTTTAAGGTTCCATGAAATTAGCAATTTTTTCTACCCTTTTGAATTTTTCAAAATTATGACAGCTGACTTGTCATTTTGAAAGGGTATGAAAATAAAATTTCACTGTTCAACTTAACGTTATACGTATTTTCTCCGAAAATAAATGTCTATTCATAACTAGTTCATAAAATACAAGCTATAAAATAAAATATGTTGTGTTAACCAAGTGATTACAGCTTTGATGAGTCCTGACAAATACCATTGTAAATGCCAGAACCACTTTTGCTGAGGGAAATCATACCATTGTAGAGCTCAGTGCAAGAAGAGGAAATTGCTACTGTGAGCCAGTTGTTTTAAGCAATCACGATTGTTCATTGTTACTACTTGACTGTTTCTGATGTTCCTTTGATTGCTCAGATTATTATGACGACGAGAATAAATCCAGCTCGATGTTTTTAATATTTATTTACAGAGACAAATTTTCGTCGCCATGGTTACAAATCGTCTGCGGTTGGTGAAAATTCATTGTTTTTTCAACGGTTTCATTGTTTTTTTTTTTTTTTTTTTTTTTGTAAAATCACGTTTTTTCATTATAACACGTATATGGATGAGCTTAAGCACCTAAACCTCATCTAAATACAAAATTTCTAAATCATTAATTCAGGTTAAGATTGAGAAATAATAAAAATACCATAACGATATATGAAGATGAGTATATTAAGATGAATATCGCGGACTAGAACAGCTGTAAAAATATTTTAATTATTTTTTCTCTGAATAGAGAAACATGGAAAATACTCGTAGTAAAAGACTGCAAGACAAGTACTGTGGTCATTACAAATGGACAGTTTTATTAATGAGAAGTTTTTATATGCTTTACACAAAACAATAATTTTTGAATATTTGGCTGGTAAATAACAGCATATTGACAAGTCGCTAATATCTAGGGACTCAAACTACAGAAAAAAGAAATAATGAAAAATTGGTTGTGACTTGGCGAAGATTGCTGCTAGATTGCCCAAGATGGTTTTGCAGTTGTTTTAAGAAATTCTGGAACGTGGTTTTGGAATCGTACATTGAACAAATCAACGGGCCACATGGATCCGCTTCAAAGACCACATTTGAACTGCGTCCCGTAGGTTAGGCAGCCCTGTCATATACCATAAAAAATATGAAGTAGCGCAAACTTACCCGGACGGGCTCAAAAATACCATACCCTGAAAGACTGTACCTGTTTTGTCGAGATCGTCGCACTTTGGAAGTGTTATTTATAACAAGACTTGCATGGTTTCTTATGAGAGCAAACTGTCATTTGTATTATTGTTAAAAATTGATCTTTATAAGTATTATTATTATTAATGCACATACTTGCAGCAAAAACGGGACAGCTCTAGCATGTAACAAGCACACATAGAAAACATTACATTTTCTGAAAATATGATTGAAATTGGGTTCATAATTGCAAATTCTATCACTCTCCTATTCATAAAGACAAAATCTATAAATGTACTTTTAAGAAGTTTCTTGTCAGTTCAGAATTTTTTTAAAAAGTGGGGCTATCCCTTTTTCGTTCAAAGGTCTCCAATTGGGAAATCGCCAAACTGCAATTTATGAATAAATTAAAATTAACTTTTATTGTTAACTCCAAAAAGAAAATAAGCTCTATTTTCTTGGAATATAATCTTTATCGTTTTTATTTTTTTACTTTTTACTTATTATTTTTTAATTTCTTATTAATTGAATTGCATTTATTCATTTATTTTTCTTATTTCAAATGCTGCTTAGCGTTGAAAGCTTGCATCAAAGTTTAAAATAACACTGCCAGATGCCGAGACTATGCCATCTAGTAGCAGGTTTTAGAAAGAAAACTAAATATTTGAGTTTCAACAATATGGAGATTAATATTTTTCTTCTTCTTACGCGTTATTTTTCTCTTTATAAAATTTGAACGGTATGGTTTAAAATATCAAGTATTCACTCCAATGAGCTCTTGGAAAGATGACATTTTATTTCTGCTGCAAAATCAAGATTAGTTATCCCGATATTAACCATTTTCCACCAGCGCTATGAGAAACCAAATCTGTAAAATCCCTAAACAAAACACGACTTTTTGTGTGGACCCCTATATAACGAGAGCTGACTTTCCGACATTTTGGTCCCAAAATTGTTCACGTGGTTACACCAGTACGTGTCCAAAACTCGCTTTGAAGAAAACTGGTATCTTAGCTTCAGGTGTTTTGCTTTATTGAAAATCTTGGATTTGCTCAAAGCTGCCTTGTACTCAAACTCTCAGCAGTTATTTTTTGTGACGTAGCAACCAGTTATTCTATATTGTACTTTAAAAGACTTCACGTAAGGCTGGAGCTCTAATCTTGTAAATATTGTAAATAACATTTCTAATTTCTCGCACATGTTCATTCTGTAAATACTGTAAATAGTCAGTGTAGCCCTGAAGTGATTCCTCTTTTTACTTTTCCCCCCTTTTCATGCTCATAACAAATATGCATCCAACATCAATGCTACCACTCACGTTCCGTATAAAGGTGCTTCGCACCGGCAAGATAATTATCTAATATCTGTAGTGTTTGTGGAACTAAAATTGTCGGATAGGTCAGCTTGTCGTTTCTCTAATCTAACCATATACCCTCTATAACAAAAAAAAATCGATGCACTCTCAATCGAACAACTCCTTATTGTTGAGGCGATTTCTTTTGTTATAGAATGTTACTTATTGAGCTTGAAAATTTGTGCTTCAAGTTTTAGGTCTAGTCATAGGGACGAGGAACAGAACACACTTTCTACCCATATTTTTTTTTTGGCTTTTATTTTTATTTATTTAAATTTTCCTTTTTTAGGAGGGTGAAGGAGTGACGTTTCATACTACCAACAGGGGTAAAATCTTGCGTCACATAAGCAAGCCCATCGAGGTCATACTTTATCAAATGCCTTCTTTCATTTTATTCCCACTCCCAGTTTGATAACACCAAAATAGGAAATAAATTTTGGAACTTATTATACGAATATAATGCACATTAGAAATCCCATGATAAAAATACTCAAGACCTAATCCTGTATATTTTTTCTCGAAACGCATCAAAACGGTTCCTTAATTTCATTAAGTTCAACAAAGAGTACACAACAGCAAAAAATATATTTCTTTACGCGATTTAACCATTTCAAGTAAATACCCAGGAGCCTTTTTTAGGATTAAAAATGTAACTACTTTTTAAAATCTTTTTAAAAGATTGTCTGCTTTCTACTGGTCCCTTGAAGCAATATTAGTTTGCTAACTAAGTTACACGTTCGCCTTAAATCCCTTAATCTAATTTTGTAGAATGGTTAAAACTTTACAAAGAACATCGTTGCTTGTATTATCTTTATAGTTTCATTCATTTAAGAGGTAAGCATGCTCAAGTTTTCTAAATACGTATTTTCGTTTTCGTGGAAAATTAATTAAAAATTCTACAATAAGTATTCTTTTGCCTTCGGTGATAAACATTTGCAGGGTATCTGATACAAAAAACACTTGAAATTTTAAAGTACTGTTTTTTCCTCCTTCTTTTTAAAATTTTTTCTTTGTTTTTTATTTTTTAACTTTCTCTCTTTTAACTCTTTTAACTAACTGGTAAAAGAAAATTTGAATCTATTGCGTGCTACCAATGTAATCTGAAGGGCTTCATGTGTTTGAAGTCGAATGAAAACTTGAAGATTACGAACTTGACGTTAATAATGAAGTCATAACAACTTGTAAAATTAAGATTACTAACGTATAATAACATTGCGGTCAACCTGTTTTTTTTTTTTTTTTTTTTTGAAATAATCATGTGCGCAAAACGGTCATTATATTTTCACAACCAAAATGCTGGTGGACATTTTCATGGTAAGAGAAGCTGTTTTATTCAACGGTTTTGGGCCCTTTGATGCTATGGTGGAGGTGGTGGAAGTATTTAAACATGGTTTTACTTGTATCTGTACAAAACTGGTGTTGAAGAAAACTAGTGACTAAACTTCGGGTACGTTGCGTGATTGATGTTTGACAATTTCAGTCTATAAAATAAGGAAATTTCGTTCATTTATTTTGAAAGTAAGCAAAGAAACAAAATGGCGTCCTTTACAAGAAATGTTCCCACTTAACGTAGTATTTAATTTAGAAACACAGTTATCTTACTCAATTTACTGAATGTGACATATGTTTACGACATAGCTACCAGCGACTAAAATAACGAATTTCCAAATTGTTGAAACAAGTATGAAAATGGAGCTGACTGGCATCCTAAATGTCGCGAAAGTCGGCGAAAGAGGTTCGTACTTAGGTAAACCTGCACAAATTTTTAACACAAAGATTCCGTCAGTCGCACTAAGCGTATTGGTATAAACACTCCTTCTTCCGCTCTTGCTTGGATGTCAGAATATCGGAAGGTATTGCATTCACAAAAATATTTCTCCCCAATTTCATCGTAAAATTTCCAGTCGTAAAATCCATCGTAAAATTTGAGTTACTGATTTCTGCAAAATTAACTGACCTAAACTAGCTCATACTGTTACCTTGATTTGTTTTCTCTTTCAAACCTGGTGGTTCTGTTCTGATTTAGCTTGAGACTAAAAAATTTGATAGAAGCCAGTAGCTAGGAAACCCCAAAAAGTTAGTGGCCACTTTGTCGTTGTTGGTGGCCACTTTAAACCAAGTTCCAAAGTTGTAATCCCACTTCACTTTATTCTCCCTATAGTTATATTACACTTTGTACTTGCATGTATCTTAACTAATTTACTATATATAAAAGAAAAATATTTAAAAAACAACTTAGAAACCTCTTCTGAAAAATAAAATTATTTATTTTAAAATCCAAATAAAACATCATGCAGGCAAAACAAAAACTAAACGCACAAGTATGCTTGAACTTCAAAAAACATTTAATTCAATTTGCTGATTTATCATAAATTTAATCATATTTGACTATTTGTCCAACAAAGTGTCATTGCATTTTGTAGATTGAAATTATGTATTTAGATGTTTTGGTAGCAGATAGATCGATTTTCTCTCCAAGTGAACATTGGCTGTCAGTGACGATGCCAATGGCCATTTTCTTTTCATAATCAGCATGATGCATCAGTAGTTTGTATTTTCGTTCAGAAAAAAAGTAGGTCGCCAGTTTGGCGACCAACACAACATCTTGTAGTCGCCAAAAATAATTTTTAGTCGCCACTGGAGAGTGGCGACCGCCAGTCTCGATCTTTATGTTACAGACACCCTTATAAACACGCATACACCAGGCTCCTAAGTATTATTTGAAGTTAAAAATCAACGTAAATAAAGCACAAATAAGGTAGGAAGTACAGCATTACATCCAATTGAGAAAGCCTTTAGATTTAGTGCTCTTACTGCTTCTCAAAAGGATTCTATTAGGCATCTCATTGCCAATACTGTGGATTTTAATGCTAAATTGACTTCAAATACTTTCAGCAAGCATGCTAAGTTTTCGGTAAAAGGTTTATGCTCCGATCCTGATATAGTAGTCACTAAGGCTGACAAAGGAGGTCAAGTTGTTATTCTGGACAAAAGCTCATATTTGGATAAATGTAAGGATTTAATTGAAGTTGGTCCATATGTGACACTTCATAAAGACCCTAGTACTAAAGAGGTCAACTTAATTAGAAACATTGTGAAGGCTTCTCCTATCATGAGTGATTCGTCAAAAAGGTGTTTGATTCCTTCTGTTGCACACTGTGCCCGATTTTATGCTTTACCAAAGGTCCATAAACCAAACGTTCCTCTTAGGCCAATTGTTTCAAACATTGGCACGGCTTCTTACAAACTAGCTAAGCATTTAGTTTCCATTTTTTCTCCTGTTTTGACCAGCAATTCTTTCACTGTTAAAAATTCCATTGACTTTGTTCAGAAGTTACGTTGCTTTAAGCCTCACGGCGTAACGATGGCTTCTTTTGACGTGAAATCACTTTTCACTAATGTACCTGTTATTGGAGCACTGGATTGCCTCAAATTGAGACTCCAGGAACATCATTTTTCTAGTTTTGAGGTTAATGAACTTGTTTCTCTTACTCGTGCTTGTCTTGAGCAGAATACTTTTGTATTTGATGGTGTATACTATCGCATGTCCGAAGGTTTAGCGATGGGTAACCCTTTGAGCCCTATTCTAAGTGACATTTATATGCACTACTTTGAGGTAAAACTTTTTGAAACCATAAAGTTTCCGTTCTATGTTCGTTATGTTGACGATTGCTTTGTTTTGCTTGACCAAAACCAAGTTAATAATGAGCTTTTACTTTCAACTCTTAATTCTATCGATCCTTGCATCCAATTCACTATTGAAATGGAAATGGAAAGTTCTCTTTCATTCTTGGACGTTTTGATTACTAAAAGTAATAACGATTTTATGACTTCAGTGTATCGTAAGCCCTTTGCTGTTACACTACCTCCTCACAACTACTCTTCTCATCCTCGAAACCAAAAGTTGGCCTCATTTAAGGCTTTTGTGTTTCGTGCTTTGAATATCTGTTCTTCATCCAGTTCTTTAAATACTGAGCTTTCTTATTTAAAAGCTGTGGCTTTTGATCGGGGTTACTCGCCCAAGATTATTGATTCTATATATAATAGGCTAATAAAGCCCTCTCATTCCAGCAAGGTTTCCAAGTCTAAGGTTGGTTACACCATTGTTTTGCCTTTTTATCCAAAAACAAGTCATCAAGTTGCAAAGATTTTGAAAAAGTTTGGTTTCGATATTTCTTTCTCTCCTGTGAACAAAATCAAGTTTACAAACTTAAAGCATCCCATTGATTGCCAAAGCAACTGGGGCATTTATAGCATCTCTTGCAAATGCGGACTTAGCTATGTAGGCCAGACTAAGCGGCCTCTTAAGCACCGTCTGAAAGAGCATCAAAATTATGTTAAACATAAAGAACTAGCACGCTCTTCCATTGCTCAGCATTGTTGGACTTCTGGTCACTGCTTTGATTTTTCTTCGGCTAGAATTATTTGTAAATGTTCGTCAGTTTATGACCTCGATTTTTGGGAAGCTTACCATATTTGGAAAAATTCCCATTCTCTGGTGAATGATTTTTCCAGTGTTCCATTTTTCCCTGACATCTGGAAGCAATTTTTATAATTTCGTCTTCTAGTGTTTTCTCCCGCGCTTTTTTTCCCCTACTTTCCTTTGCCGCCTTCCCCCCTTTTCTTCGCTCTCCTGGCGTTTCGCTGATCGCTGATTGGTCGGTGTTTTCCCGCTTTGTTGTGAGTTCAAGCGCACTCGCCCATTTGTTATAAATACCGGGGCACACGTGCTTCGCGCTCAGTTCTCTTACAGCTTTCATGTTGTTTGCTGAGCTTCTTGCACTGATGAAGGGGCTCCATTGTAGCCTTGAAATAGCTATTTGCTGTACTTCCTACCTTATTTGTGCTTTATTTACGTTGATTTTTAACTTCAAATATAGTTCAGCACAAAGCCTATTTGATCATTTTCCTAAGTATTAATTTGAAATGGGAACTAGAAGGACTTTGTGACTACGAATACGTATATCCTCCTTAGTTTACAATAGCAAGCACATGACGACACAACAGAGTCAGACCCTCATATACTTAGAGAGACGATGAACCTCGTTAATTCGAGCACGTTTTTTACGAATTACTACTAAAACGAACTACATTTTGGATCCCGGCAGTATTGTTTGTTGTTTTTCGAATAAGTCGAACTATGATTTTTAAGAATTGTTTGTAAGGTTTCTTGGAGTTCCTTTTAACGAGGTTCTACTGTATATACAATACATAGACGGACATATTTAGTTTATTCATTTACTTCAATATCTTTTGTGTGTGTGTGTGTGTGTGTGTGTGTGTGTGTTTAAGTTTCTATAACTTTCACTACCCAATAAATTCGAGAAAAATATCAAGTATGTCAAAAACAAATTCCTTTTTTTTTCTATAATATTAAGAAATATATTTTTTTCAGAATTGAATTAAATTATAATTTTTAACCCTTATTTGGGTGAAACAATTTCTATAAGACACCGAAAAGTACGCTTGACAGGAAATTAAATAAAAAAGTGAAATAGCAGTAGCCTCAGAAGTGAGAGAAGGAAAAGAAAACAAAGACAAGGAAAGCTAAACATAATTAGGAGGCGAAGGATTAAGGCATCGAGAGACTTAAGAAGTCCTAGGGCCGTAATTACAGTTCTTCATTTAGCATCTCAAATCAGCGTGCTTCAAACTTCTGTTTGCTAAGCAGAAAACATTTCACTTAAAATAGAAAAGAAAAAAGAGCTATTAGTTTATCACTGAGTTTGCATTAAATAGGTTTTATGGAGCTTTTCTTCTTCTTTTGCTAGACACTGACTTTTGGTTTTCTTTTTTAATGGAAGGGGGGAAGGGTTTATAATTGGTAATATACAGGGTTATTCGTAATTCTTTCCGAAGATATGAAGCGTTATAGTGAAGAAACTAAGATGAATACAGCGTAAAAAAAGCATTTAAAAATATAGAGACAGTTCAAGTTCTGTTTTCACAGATGACTAGATTCTTGGCCAGAAACCTAAAACTTCCTTTGGCACCTCACACAGTTATGCCGTAATATTTGGTTGAAGTCTAAAGGTTTTCTGAGAAATTGAAGAGTATTATCGCCTAGTTGGCATCTTTTAGGCCACTTATTTTTTGGCACAGCCAAAGACGATGTTTGGCAACTTTTCAAATAGATCACTTACAGGCCTGTCATTTAGGGGGTTCTGAGGGGTCAATTACCCCCCAAGTTGATTTTCTAAAGCCGGGGGGGGGCTTTAGAAAATTAATGTTTTTACATATGTAAAACCATTAAGGGAGCATGACTTTTCCATTTTACCACAAAATTGCATTGAGTAAACACCCTTCCCCCCCCCCCCGGAAAATCTTGAAATGACGGGCAGGGTCTTGTAACATCTGTGATGACGTCAATCATCTTAAATCCAATCAGAGGCGAACCTTTGGAGAGCATACATACCTACATACATACATACGTTCGGAGTTCGGTAGAGTCAACATAGTAGAGTCAACGTTAAAGTCAACAACGTGTTACCCTATGATATTTTTGGGAAATATTTTAAAAACGCTTTGTGTTATTGAACTCCTTTTTGGTTTCATGGGATGCTATAGTCATAAAGGTCTTAGACTGCAACACGGTCTTCTTGCAAATTGGGGTTGTTTTGTTAACATTTTTGTTTATTTTTTGCAGCATTCCTTGTAACATTTTCTTTCACTTCTATAATTAGTTTACCTCGTATGCAGCGCGACTTGCTGCGAGAAAAGGTATCTAAAGGCTTAAATTGGTGGGCTATGAGTCCCCAGCACGAAGACGCAAACGATACCTTTGAATTTCCATTGAGTTCCGTTTTCTTTTATTGGTTCCACTTTATTGGTGAAGCCATTGTTGTTTCAACAAAGAATAATAGTTATTCTTTTTTTTTTCTATTCTTATGTATGTAACCAGTAGGACCTAAGATGGAAAATTAATCTTTTTTAAGCTCATCCAATGAGTTTATGCAAGCATACTTTAATTTATGCAAGCGTTTTTGCCCATTTAGATGGCCCGGCTGTGGTGAGGGTGAACATGTTCATCAGAAGTATTAGCAAGATTGACGACGTGAAAATGGTAAGAAAATTGTCTCTTATTTTTTTTTTTATTGCTTTTAGTATCATATTTGATCATTTTTCAGCTAAAAGAGTGAAGATCATCCATCACATGTATATTAACTCACGATCTTGTACATTGTTATTGTACCGCAGATATTCTACCGAAATCACTAGTTCAGTGTCCAATGAAATGAAAAATATTTTTAAGGTTTTAATATAAGAGGACTAAAGTCTGAACTATTTCGCTGTAAAAGTTTACTGAATTATTAAATTGAAAATCAAGCAATAGCATAGGTCTTGACGCAGCCTATATCTGCCCTAGTAAGGACATAATAGATGCCAAAACTAACAAAGAATGGAAGGGCTTGGAAGATGAAGGCGTTAAATTACATTTTAAAAAATGAATACTCTATACAACGGTAATCAATGGATACAGGTAAGCAATAAAACTTGGCACATCAAATGACAAAACCAGCAAACAAAAATGCTGCAACAACTGTAACAATAAAACTTTGAACTTTAATCACTCGCAATTTCTGTTTTGTCTCATAACCCCTTCATTTCCCAAGCCAAAACAGCTACAACTTGCCTTCTGAGAAAAGATGGATGTGATAACAATCTTTACATGCATGCAAACTGTTGTGACATGATTGGCAATAATGTTAAAGCGAAAGTCTCTGGGTTTTTGAAACGCAAATTTCTTATAATCTTTTTCGAAATACTCCTTTCATGTGTTCAAATTTATCTGAACAAATACATGAATCACTTTCTACAATAATATATATAAGGCATGTTCATAAAATAAGCGCCGTTTGGTCACAGAAAAAAATATACTCATAAGAAACAAGTTTCATTGTCATATTTAGTTAGGTACAAACTTACTTTACTTCTCTACATAAACGCCGTTCACTTCTAAACATTTTTCTAACTGATGCACCAGCTTCTTTAACCCCTCTGCATAGAAGCTTGCAGTCTGAAAGTTGAACCAGTTGACAAAAGCGTTTTTAAGTTCCTTTTCTGTTTCAAAACGTTGTCTACAGAGCCACTGTTTAATTGCAAGAAGGGGAAGTAGTCTCTAGGTGCAAGGTCGGGACTGTACGGTAGGTGTTCAGAAAGTTCCCAATGAAAATCTTGAATTTTTTCCTTGGTTTTGGCAGCACGGCTCTTTGGTCACGGTCCCATTGTCTCCCCTTTCCTTCACTCATAGCCGTAGGTCCATAAACCAGGCATAACTCCCGATGAATTCCAGCACTCGATTATCCTTTTGCACATAAGAAACGAATCTCAGAACGCACTTCACAGTTGGCGGATCAACGATTTTCGCGGCCATTGTTTAACGTTATTATTTAAATATAATAAAAGTAATAGTTATCTGCACAACCCCCTTCTAAGTTATTTTTCTATTCACGTATGTCCTTATAACTTACTAAGTATAGTGCATCCATTTGTGCAAATGGAAACTACTTTCTTTTATACTAAACAGCGATTGTTTCGATAGTTAAATTAGCAGCAACAGTTACTCTAATTATAAAATAAAAAAGGATAGTTGTTCAAGCGAAAACGAAAAACAGATCCCAGAATTCATATGGAGGACATACATGAAAGCAAGTTGGTGAGGGCTCCGTTGGATGATCCGGCAAATTATTTTCATAATCAATACAGGACACGTGCATGGTGGTTCAATAAACGATATTTTTTCTGATCCCACCATCAAATAAAGTGAACAGTTCACTACGCACCAACACTGCAAAAAAAACTGTTGTTTTTACAGTACAATAATGGCAGCAGAAGTTCTAGTTTAAACCCGTAAAATGCGCAGTAATGAACTGTAAAATTAGCAATTTTACAATTTATTACTGTAATACAGCAAATTTTATAGTTTATTACCACAAAATTAGCCGTACTATTCTGTAAAAACAACAGTATAATATTGGCAGCTGAGGTTCTAATATAAAATTGCAAAATGCACATAAACTGCGAAATTAGCAATTTTACGGTTTATCTTTGTAAAATTAGCAGTTTACAGTTCATTAGTGTAAAATTAGCAATTTACAGTTCATTAGTGTAAAATTAGCAATTTTACAGTTTATTACTGCAAAATTAGCAATTTTTATAGTTTGTTACAATAAAATTAGCTGTATTATACTGTAAAAACATCTATTTTTACAGTGAATGTATGTGCCTTATTTTACTTACCCTTATCTAATTTGTTTCTCTTTATATGCTGCAGGAATACAGCGTACAAATGACTTTGAGAGAACAGTGGAGGGACGAACGGATGCAGTTCGAGGACAAGGAGGGTCAAATTCGGTACCTCACGCTCACAGACCCAGACAAAATCTGGAAGCCAGATCTTTTTTTCTCCAACGAGAAAGAAGGCCATTTCCACAACATCATCATGCCCAATGTCCTACTGAGGATTTATCCTAACGGAGACGTCCTATATAGCATCAGGTCAGTATTTAGTTTGAAGCAAATACCCCCACAGCTCAGTCATGACAGCCTGAGACTGCAGTTTTGTCCTTATTCTGGACTCATCAGTCAGGAATAGCCAATAACCGAGCTGGAGGAAAATGTCCTCTTATTGTAGCCAAGATAGCCTTCATACTCAGAAGCCTTCAACTAGAAAGATAAATTCATTTTATTTACCAGTTTGAAGGCTATCTTGGCTACAATAAGAGGACATTTGCCTCCAGCTCGGTTAATGGCTATTCCTGACTGAGGTGTCCACAATAAGGACGGAACTTCAGTCTCATCATGTCATGACCGAGCTGTGGGTGTGTTTGCTTATGTTCTGCCTTAATTTTCGCTTTATAAATCCACCGATGATGGCAAAACTCCTATTCTTCGCTGACAAGCATTTATAGCTGAGCCGTCAAAACGTGGCCTGGTGTCAGATGCGCATCTGTGTAGTTATGGCAGCAATTTCTGCAGAGTCTTCTACATTCCCTGTTGTCTTCATGGTTCTTAACCTGACAATGTTTTTTGCGATGATTCTGTCTGTATTAGTATTACAAAGCTGGTGTTTCCATGGCATTTATTGTTTTCGTAATTTAGATTTAACTACTGCATTAGCATCTTTTAGAGTGACGTTATTATTGTCAAAGCTTAAAATCATGCCATCATTGGCTAATTGAGTTCTGCACAATTCTTGAAAAAGCACCCCGTATGCACACATAAAATTTTAAACCCATGTTAGCCGCTATATCCCCCTCCTCCAAAAGGTGTTTTTGACAGCGAGTGTACAGTGATGTAAATCACAAAACTCTGAGTTTCATATCTTAATGAATATTGATCGTACTAAAGTTCGATTTTTTTGCGTTTGAATTGTTTTTTTAAGCTCTTAATTTCCCTGAAGTTAAGTTTGAGGGTCTAGTATCCATATAAAAAGTTAAATTTTGTATTTTTTCACTAATCATTTTTTTCGCTTCAGATTCTTAACATTTTAACTCTGCTACTTATTTTCAGCTTTTTTTCAATTGTAAGTGCTTCTTTTGGACGAACGGTTCCAAAAGTAAAGCTTTAGGTAAGTGCAGGTCAAACGGAAACACTCAGCAAACTATAGCTGTAATGAAAATATCAGTTTAATTGAAATTATATGTAAAAGAAACAAAGATGCTTTGACTTAATTGAATTTAACTGAATATATCGTTATTTTTCCTTTTGCAAAACTCTTGCCTTTACCTTTTATTAAACAAGTTGTGTGTCTCTTTCCTTTTCCCATGTCGATCTCTTGCGTTTCTTTGGTCAACGTTTAGAAAATAATGGTTGCATGAAAGACCTTTCTGACAGCAAATGTGTGTGCGGCGAGTTTCGAAAGATCTTAAGTATTAAGCTTTTAAAGTAGATAATGCTGTTGCTAGTCCTTTAATGAAAGCTGTAGTGTGTATGCTTCAGTTGAGAAGTACGTTTCTTGAATGAAATTTTATGTAATATAATGAAACTTCCAACTACAACTTGTTAAAAATGAAAGCGTTTTCCTTGGAATTGTACTTTTCTAATTGTAATGTGATGAAAGAAACTGAGTAAATAGTATAAGTAGTCAGTTGTGACATTGAAGCTGAAAGATGAAGTTGCTTTGCGGTTAAATGTGTTTTAAATTGTAAGTACGAGGAGTTCTCTCCAGGTTAACAGCTACACAAGTGCAGAATCTTTTTTGAAATGTTTATTTTTTTAAATATGTTACCTTCTCATCTTTCGAAGCTCAGAATTACTTTGAATTGCGAGTTTTAGAGTATTTGCGCGTGTTTATAGCGTTAGCATTGTCGATGAATTTAGGCTATACATCTGTCATTTGCAAAATAATACACTGCAAAAAATGAACTGTAGTTTTTACAATTTAAAACTAAAACTAGCAATTTTACAATTTCTTACTGTAAAGTTAGGGAATTGACAGTTTATTGCCGTAGAATTTAGCTGTAATATACTGTGAAAACAACAGTATAATACTGGCAGCATAGATTCCAATTTAAAACTGTAAAATGCACGGTAATAAACTGTAAAATTAGCAAATTTTATAGTTTAGTAATGTAAAGTTGGCAATTTTACAGTTTTTTACAACAAAATTAGCTGTATTATACTGTAAAAGCAGCATTTGATTTTTTTACAGTGTATGCAATTAAGTTTCCTCTACATATAGCATGCAGTTCAGTCAACTCTCATAACTTATCTGCAACACAGACTTTTTTGAAGCAACATCTTTCACTGAAACAATTTCTTTTACATGTTTGATTCAAAATTTGGCAATATTATGTACAGAAACCAATTTCGTTTTTTTTTCTTCGTTTAAGAATATGAGTTCCATTCGTTTTCTTTCTTCAAAGTGACAGCATAAAAACCTGAAAAATCATTCCGGTTTTGTATTTATTCTCGACAAAAGATTGGACTTCCCAAGTTCGTAAATTTTCTACAGTTTTTTCACCGTACCCATTGAATATTGAACAATAAGTTCACTAGTGCAGAGTTTTATGTTTTGGAGAGAATATTTCCCGTGGGAATTCCCTGAAGATAGATAATCATGGCTATGAGTCTTTTCCTACCTTTTTATTCGTAGACTTCGTTGCAAGAGTTCTAAAAAATTCTTGGAATCAATATGAATGAATGAAAATAGCTTATGTTGATAAAAATCTTAATCTTACAATGTGTTTGAAATGTTTTTCTTTCAGAACTTTTATTTTATATTCTATTGATTTTGCAAAAACAATTTCCATTTCGCTGAAAAACAAATTTTACCTATTATTTCTTCTCATATTTCCTTTTTAATCTTTTATATTCAAATATCTACCTGTGTTGATACGTTTTCAAGTCTTACTGCTTAAAATATTCTCTAGATATTTGTTTGTTTTACTAAAACTTTTGACTATGTGTTGCCTTTAGTTGTTTTCTTTTTAATTTCGTATTTATTCTGTATATTTTCAATCGTCATCAACACAATAAATTTTGAAAATTATGCTTTGTCTTTTACTCGAAATAATGCAATCACTGGCGGCCTGGAACGTAGAGTGGCGAATGAAGCGACTGAGGAAAGGGTCACAATTAATTAAAATCTCTAACAAATAAAACCGGTTGCTATAGATCTGGTATTATTCTTCACTCGATTTGAAACAGAAGTCAGAAGTTGACTCATAACAAGGCGATCCGAATTTCATGCACAACATAAAATTGTAGCAGTGTTTTGAATCGCAGTCACAAAGTTGCATGATTTGGTTTAAAAATATTAGAGTGTGGACATACACTGGTGTGCAAAAATTAAACGGGTTTCCCAGTATAAAGTTGATCAAAAGCTTTCCAAATCACCACAAATAACACCATATGATCCCCAAGATGTTGAAAACGGGGTAATTAATATAAACAACATTTTTCAACAAAAAAGAAATCAAAAGCATTAAAAGAAACTTTATTAAAAAATGAGCATAGAGCATAATCCGACATAAATCGAAACATCCGCATGTCTAATGTTCAACCATAAACATCCAGTCTTCAGTAATAGATCTGAGCTTCCCTGACTGTTTTGCAGGCATCTCGCAACGTCTGCTCATGCTGAATATAACATTTTAATACGTTGTTTTACCATTGCTGCCCATTTCTCTTGCAGCACCATTTGCAGCTGCGGATTCGTTACTGGCAGCATATTACCTACTTTCAAGCGTCTCACTCGAAATTTCCATACATGTTCGGTTGGATTTAGATCCCGGCACAATCCTTGTACTTCACATTCTCACTTTCCATCAGCTCTTCTACAGCATCCAGGGGCGGATCCAAGGAAGCGGGTGATGGGGTGATCGCCCCTCCCTTGAAGCCCCTCATCAGTAAATTTTCAGCATTGAAGTTCAAAAAACTTAATTTTAGTCGCATTTTTATGACGGTGAAGGAAGGAATTTTGGGCTCTCCCGGAATTTTTTCGGAATTGAAGTTCGAAACTTATGTGATCAATATTTGCAAACCAGTATACATAGTAAAAAGCAAGTAATAAAATCAAACACCCCTCCCTTGAAAATTTTCTGGATCCGCCCTTGACAGTATTAATGGGATATGGTAGGATTTTGTCGTCATTAAAAGTAACTGAAGATCTGGAGCACATATAAAAGAAAAGGAGAGCCTCATTTTTAAAAAAAGGTCCCGGTTATTTAACCTCCTTTACAGATGTGAAGGCCCATGAGGTTGCTAAGCATGATGTCTCCGCAAGCGATAACTCTGAGTCTTTTCAACTGGTAAAATTTGATAATGCTGGAGGGGTTATTCAGTGTTCTTTGTTCTCTCCAGATGTGTATGAGTCTAGAATTGCAACAAAGACTAACTCAGCTCACATCCGTAGGGAGTAGTAGACTCTATGAATTATCTGTAAAGCTTTGATGTTCCCGGCACCACACACCACCAACTTCATGGAACAAGTTGTAGATTTGTGAAGTTTTAATCAAACGTTAAATAATATATATGTATACCTGTATACCTGTACATTTGTGCTTATTTAACGTTGGATTAAAACTTCACATCAATCGCACAAAGGTATTTCTTGTATTCAAGTTGTAGATTATTAGCAGAGCGTATTTTAAATCCACTTTTAATGAAAAATTAAACTTGTCATAAATAATTCCTGAAATAAAACTTACCATTTTTTTAACTTTAAAATAGAGGAGTGAAAGTAATAACAGCTAAAAAAATTTCGACAACGCCCCTTTATAGTAAGTATTCTTCCAGCTACTAATTGTATTATCATTTTTGTTTTAGGATATCCCTAGTTTTGTCCTGTCCTATGGATTTGAAGTATTATCCTCTAGATAAGCAAACATGTTCCATAACTATGGTCAGTTGTAAGTACCTTTTCTTTGTATAACATTCTTTATTTAAAACTCATTTATTTTTCTATTTTAATATTTATATTCAAGACCATAAATATTTTTCATAAATTTCAATGTTTTATTCAAAGTTAATGTAAAATATCGTGAAACTATTACTGACCGACGTTTACAGTCAACAGTTCAGTTTATTTGTTTTTTTCGACCAATTTTCAGAACAACGTTGTTTAAATAGCATCAAAAATATCTTTTCAAAAAATGTAGGGTAATTGATTCATAGTTACCCTGCACTTAAGTAAGCTTTAGAACGTTTTTCCATATCACGTCATGATAGCGACGAAAGTTAGCTGGTAATGCTACAACGATCTTTCACTGTTATATATTGCACTGTTTTTTACCTCAATCGGAATCGTTCCGTATGCTATAACTATTTCTCCGCTAATTCAAAAAAAAAAAAAAAAAACAGATGAGTTGTTATCGGGTATTCTTTTTAATACAGGGTGTCCGAAAATCTTTCCCTGATTACATAAATCGATAACTCAGTTTAGAAGTAAGATGCAAATATGAAACTGGTGTTTGATTGTCATCAAACTATCAAAGTTTTTTTCACGCATCAGTAAACTTCCACATGAGCATCCCTGGTAGCATGTAGCACATCTAGGCGATATTCAATTTCCGTTTACACATTAGCAACTTCACTGGAGGGATTGATTCAACTACTGTGGTTATCCGTTGCCGCAGCGTAAAACGGACATAAATTAGAATAAAAAAAATTGATAGTTTGATAACAATTAGACACCAGTTTCATATTTGTATCTTACTTCTAACCTGAGTTATCGATTTATGTAATCAGGGAAAGACTTTACGGACACCTTGTATATCACGCCTAAAGAATGTTTTACTTCAGAAAAAAAGGGGGTGCATTCCAGTCCCCAAACATATTTCCCTCTTAAGAATACTTTGTTGTTAATTGTCAATTTTTGTTGTTTTCCATAGATGGTTACACCACGGAAGACTTGGTCTTCCTGTGGAAAAAGGATGAGCCTGTCCAGCTAGTCAAAACTCTCCATTTGCCAAGATTTACACTTGAAGCCTTTCTCACCGATTATTGTACCAGTAGAACGAACACAGGTGAGGAAACAGAGAGCATCCACAGAAATAAATGAGAACAGCAGATCCTCATTTTATGCTGGATAATTTTATGTGGTTTAAAATTTTGACCCTTTCGTTTCGTTTTATCAACGCCCCCATAATTTCTACTAAATGCTAACACTGTTAAAACTACATGTTGCACTAGGCACTTATAAGGGTGAAACGTTGTAGCACCAGCGGCACCCCCTGAGGGTTGCCCCTTGACTCAATGTGGCACCCTTAAAAGTGCCATTTGACCCAATGCGGCACGTTATGAGAGTCTCGTGGCATCCCATTGCGAACCGTGGCACCCTAAGAAGCCAAATGGCACTTAGAGGCTAAAGAGAGTCAAGTGTCAGGGCCATGCCCCACATCAGCGTAAAACGCGACCGAAACTGAAGGCAGAAACCGAAAATCCGGGTACTTTCCATAGGAACACCATTGAATCCATTTTACGCTTCTGCCTAATTTTTCTGCTTTACGTCGATGTGAAGTATGGCCCTCACTCTTCAGGGGGGCCGCTGGTGCAACAACGTTTCTCCCTTAAAGGTGCCTTGTGCAACCTGTAGTTTTAGCAGTGTACAGTCACAGAAAAAAAAAAACGAAACACTCTGAATTATTGGGCTGTTTTTCTTGCTAAGAACAAAAGAAAGGTTTCTTCTGACATGGATTAAAGTCTTTTTTAAAACTATGTGAATAAAATTTTGGTAAGGGGTTATATACAAAGTGAAGCGAACACAAAGTCTGAGTTTTCAAATAGGAACCCCTACATTTGGTTACATAATTAGATGCGGAGGGTCAAAGGTAAGCTGGGTACCAAACGGAATTAGTTTAGGACCAGTAGAACAAAAGTTATGACCGACTAAAGATTTAGGGACCACCACCACATTTAAAATGCTACTTTCATGGTCAAAGTTTACAAAGAGTAGACAAAACATATTTTTCGAAGAAATTTAACTAAAGCGAATTGCTATGATACGTTACGCTCTGGAACCTTCGATTCTGACATATTTTCAATCCTAAAATAATAATTTGTATAGTATATCATGTTGTGGTATGTATGGTATATTATGTTTGACATTGTATTTCTAAAATCCAATGCGGAATAGAACTTTGATCTCCTAACCTAAGCGACCGATCTGAAACTAAATATTGCACCTAAAAAGCGATATTTATCTTTACTTCAATTTATTGAAAAAGAGTGTCAGATTCTCTTATCTTTTAATTGTGTGTGCCTGAAACAAACGTGAAAACATTTTGGGAAAAATAGCTTAATGTATAAAATCAAGGTTTTTTTTTTTTTTTTTTCTTTTTCGCGCGGGGGTAGGCGGGGGAGGGGTTCGTGAAATTAGTAAATATTGCGGGGAGTCCATGCAGATCTGGACTTTAGGTAATACTGGAGTAAAGAAATGGGAGAGGACAGTTCCGATATGGCATGGTTCCTTCAGTCGAAAGTACTACTTTTAATCACTGAAATTGATAGAATATACGAAACAATTATAATAAAATAAAATAATTCACATGCATATAAAGCAGTGAGTAACCGCCCCTAAGCAAGGGCTAAGGCAGGAACATGCAATACACCACCAACTCGGTTACTTCGATCCATGGCAGTTTCGTGCTTATTATGTACTCATCAGAATGGAATAGGAGAGTAACCGAGTTGGAGACAAGAATCCTCTTATAGAGAAAAGAGAGCCAAAAAAAATTGCAAATTAACATGGAGTCCGAAAATATTCAAATTTCAGGAAATACCCGTGATAACAGATATGCATTACTCAAAAAAGTTTATTTCGATAGCGAAACCACATTAGCTCTTGAAGACTCAAAATCTACTGCACTAGCCTGCGAGGTTGCTACGCTACGATAAGAACCCAGATCCACGCAGGAAACGGCACGAGATGAAGCTCTTCTCTTTTCATGAAAATGCCGAATACCGGTTCTCTCATTCAGCGACGAAGAGAAACTACTTAGTTTATACAAGATTTATAATGCTTTACACTTGTGGAGTGGAAGCGACAAAGTTGTGATAACCAAAATGACGATCAAACTTGCATGCTTCGAACCCATTTGTGTTTCGACCTTCGCAGCTTCCAGATCACTGGCGACAGTCAAGCTCTAGACACCGAGTTAATTTAATAAAACTACCTCTTCTAACCACCTTAAGAAATGGAGATCTTATATTCATATAAAAACAGCGTAGAAAAAAACTGGTAGGGAAAATCAATGGCTTTATCAGACTATAACAAAACTTTTTAACTTTTAAACATAAATTTTAAACACTCTTTTTCTCAAAGCAGCAGATAGCTTCATGCGCAACAAATAATTTTTTGCGAAAATATGTGAAAACCCGAACTAGCATAGTAATGGCGAAATCGCGGGAGAGATTTTGGGTAGTGTTGGGAAGAACGGCCCAGTTTCGGGAGTGAATCGAAAGGGTTCATTTGAAAAACCGACTTTTTTATTTTATCACTTTCTTCGAAAAACAGGGGGAAAAAAACCTCTGTGTCAGTCTGTTATTTATATTTTGTTTTACTACCCCATTAACCATATCCCAATAAAGTGTTTACTTCTATATCAAGTTCTTCTTTCCATGCAAAACCATAATATTCTGTACAACACGAAAGTTTATGTAATTTTTCGTAATTCCTTAGAATCTTGTCTCTTTTGAGTAAAAAAGTTTCCGTGTTCAATGTTTCTCTTCAGTAGGCTTTTCGCCTAAAATTACTCGGACAGAGCTAGCTAGTAGCACATTTTGTAGTAATTTATTTTTCCTCGTCACAAAAAGTTTGACATCCTCACGAATGATTTGGTAAACTTTAATAACACTTGTTTAAACCGTAACTTTACTTACACCCTTGGTATCTGGAACAATGCTCTCAAAAGCAAATGCGAATACGTGACTCAAAAATGTTAATTTATTTCACCGAATTCAGCCATTTTCAGCTTTCAGTTCAAGTTAACAAGCACAGAAAGTGGATCAAGTTAGTTTTATGCATAAAATAATTCAAAATATAATCGTTTTAATTGACATCAACAATAGTGTTAAAAAAGACGACTTATCCAAATATTAAGCATCAAAATTACGATACAAAATAGCTAGAATTGTAGTCATTAAAACATTAACAACATAAAACCGAGTATTATAAATTTATAAACAATATCTTGTTAGCTCTAAAAAAATGTTTCTTAATTAAATTTTTCTTAATCCTGCAACTTGTTTCTTTCATAAATTAATCATGTCTTTTAGATAAACTTAGAAAAGCTGAAAAATAAAAAAAAAGCTTCGTCAGTGTGCTATATTTAATCCATTTAATTAGTATTTTTAGGAAAGCTGAAATGGCTTCAACTTTTAAATCCCCAAATAACCACCCACGCTAACAATTAATGGGCTCGCCCACAAGTAGTTTTTACTTTTTTGGGGGGAAAAGTACAAATTTTGTTTTTATTCCACCTACTTGTAAAAATTTGCATACATGACAGAGTTTTCTTGTTAACTTCTGTACAGCTTAACACTCCCGGTGAATCCAAATAATTAGACTTCATTCTAACTTTTTTAATGTATAATTAATACAAATTCATTGCATTTATTTTTTTCTATCCAACGCAAAAAAATGTAATAAATACCAGGTGAGCAAACAGTCAGCAGAAACTTTAAAAGTTCATAATAACCGTTTTTTTTTTCATCTTTTTTTTTCTTTTTTTTTATGTATGGTTCGCGTCGCTGACCACGGGAATTTTTTTATGACAGAAAAAAGAATCTTCCTCAGCCGAAAAATGGCAACGAAAAAAAAAACACTTCGGTGGAGATTTGTAAATACCACAGGGTTGAGTAAGAAGTATGTAGAATCTTTAAAAATTGGAAAAATCCGGATAAATAGTTGAAGTGAAAAACATTTTGTATCATCGCAACGTCACCTCAAGTAATAAAGACGAAAAAAAATGCAATAAAGAGACTCTTAACGAACCTCTTTGGCGAAAATATGTTCACGTATTTTGAACATCTGCACTTCCTTTTAAATTACATCACTGCAGATAAGAAGTGCAACTAGGCGGGCGGTTCATGAAAATTCTTAGATGCATATGTATTACAGTACTAGGATAGAAAATATGGCTTAAAATTAAGAGTTTAGGAAGGGAAGGAAATACTCCCTTAGCCATCCGCTTTGATGCACCCTAGCAATTAATAATATAAGCATATGTTTTAACCAGAAAGTGGACACTTATATTTTTCGGATTTTGTTATCAGTAGCACGTAATATTATATAATTCTCAGAAAAGAACTAAACTGCTTCATAAAAGACTGTTCGATTGCATTTTTACTAGCGTAAACATTTCTTATGTTCATCGATACATTTTACTTTACCATCTAAAGGTTATGTATAAAGAAATAGCAAAAAAGAGAAACTACTGTCTAATAGTATTTTTACGACGTAAGGTTATATTTATATATTCTTATTTAAATAAAATAAATCCTTCCTTTTATTTAATAAAATTTAAATAAAGTTTTTTTTTATAAATATAGTAAATTAGCTTTTGTCTTGATCTTATATTGGTCTTAAATATTTTTGAGATGCATTCACAAAATAAATTCGTGATCTAGATCTTGTTTCAAAACAGAAGATAGGAAACGCGGATAAATTTTTTTACAAAATTGTAATTAGAGTTCAAAAAAAAGCATGTCCTTTGTCTCCCCCTGCAGTTTTATTTGTTTACTTTAACTCCATTAATTCCTTTAACCTTGCTGCTGAAACTCTATATCAAAAATAGCGGATCGAATAGCTTTTCCAAAATCGGCAACCTTTATCAGGGTGGCCACAGACCTGGAAAACAGGGAAAACCTGGAATTATCAGGGATTTTGAAAATTCTGGAAAAATCAGGGAATAATCAGGGAATTTGAGAACAAATCAGGGAAAATTAAATCAGAACTTCAGTCCGTAATTTTTCAACATAAAGTATTAAAAACGATTACATCTTTGATAATCTAAAGACATCTCAGACACTTTCTAGAAAAATTTCCAAAACCGTCGTGAATTGTTCGTAAACAAAGACGTAAAAAGGTAATTGCAGGTTTTTTTTTTTTTTTTTCTTAATATGGAGAGTTAAAGGAGATGGGAGGTTTGTGATTTCTTCCTTGGAATATTTCGAAAATGCTAAAGCCTGAAAAATCAGGCTGTTTTTAGTGATGTAAAACTAGGAGTGGCTTTTTTTTCGATAAAATTACAAAACTGCAGTCTTAAAAATGCAAAATTTAAGCAATCTTTGGTGTACTTAAGAGAAGGATTTCGACTATTGTAATCCAAATAAAAAAATTAACTCTGAAGCATTAAAAGCTGAATTTTAAGCTACTTTTAAAAACTTAAAAAGAGGGGATTCAGAGACTTTCTGCCGAGAAATGTTTGAAACCATAAATGGGGGGAGAGAGATAACTATAGGCCATTTTTCATGAGCATAAGGTTCTGGGGTTGTAACTGCAAATTTTGGAAGCTGGATTTGCTCGAACTTCCCATTGAGCTATCTTTCAGTGACTTCAAAGGAGAGTGTCATTCCGTTTTGAT
>JAXGGA010016403.1:0-26736 GCA_038373865.1 Uloborus plumipes | reverse complement strand
CTTTCTCGGACAAAACAAATCTTATTAATATCTTCCATGGAAACATCAGCTAAAACAGTAGAATGAAGGGAGTAAACACTAGTTCATAATGATTCAAAATATTTTTTTACTGTGTTTTTTTCTTTCAAGAGTTTAAATAGGATCAGTAGGAGTAAGTGATCAAATTTGGTTGACAGAAATTTTATGCTGAACTTACAGTTGTAGATTGCTGAAGTTATCCTGTCTGAGGTAATTATAACTGCTCTTTTTAAACCGCTAGCTCCAGAAAGGGGTTTCGGCTTATTGTAACCCGAAATACGCGTAAAAAATATTTGCAGTTTTATAGTATAATAGGGATGACCTTTTCATTTATGAAATGACTTGTTAATCGCTCATTCAACACACTTCATAGGAAAATTGTTGCAGGAGTCGTTATTGGATTTTTTTCTGTACTTATTCAAGCAGGAAATTTCTTTTTCGGAGGATTTTTTTTGTTATAATTTTGTAGCTTAGACTGCTTCGTCTATTTTTACATACTTACACATTGAAGAATATGTGCTTGATATCTAAACTTGGTTGTCAAAGATATATTTGACTGAATTAGTAATCTAAGGCAATTGAGAGAGATATGCAGGCTGTTAAAAGATCAATATTAACGTACTGTAAGGGCCCTGCTCCACATTGACGTAAAGCAGAAAAATAAAGCTGAAACGTAAAATGGATTACATAGTGTTCCTATGGAAAGTACCCGGATTTTCCGTTTCTGCCTTCGGGTTCGGTCGCGTTTTACGCTGATGTGGAGCAGGGCCCTAAATCAGCCTATTTAAATATGGACAAATCCCATGTAACTTTTTAATTTTTTTATACTAAAATTTCATACAATCAGGTTTAACGTAGAATGACATACATGGACTCGCACTCAAAATCAGACAGATCCTAGAGGAAATTAAAGGCGTTGAAGTGCTAGACTATCGTCACAATACCATACAGTAACTATTCAAAAAAGGTACGTGACAAGCAAATAGTAGGTGAGCGCTTTAGTCGTTTGATAGACAAAACTAGTTCGAGCGTTACAGAAACCTTATTTTGCAACTAAATCTCTCACACTGCAAAAAATGAATTAATTTAATGAATGAACAAAATTAGCAATTTTGCAGTTTATTACTGCGAAATTAGCAATTTTTACAGTTATTACTATAAAATTAGCTGTATTACACTGCAAAAAATGAACTGTTGTTTTTACAGTACAATACTGGCAGCCGATCTTCCAATTTAAAACTGTAACATGCGTAGTAATAAACTGTAAAACTAGCAAATTTACAGTTTCGTACTGTAAAGTTAGAAATTTTACAGCTTATTGCCGTAAAGTTTAGCTGTATTATACTGCAAAAAACAACAGTATAACACTGGCAGCAGAGGTTTCAGTTTAAAATTGTAAAATGAACGGTAATAAGCTGTAAAATTAGCACTTTTACAGTTTATTACTGTAAAATTAGCAATTTTACAGTTAAGTACTGTAAAATGAGCAATTTGACAGTTTATTACTGCAAAATTAGCAATTTTTACAAATTATTACTATAAAATTAGCTGCCTGTAAAAATAACATTCATTTTTTACAGTGCAGAGTCGCTGGATTTGCTAAAGTAGTAGTTTTGCTAATGCTAAGTAGTATCCTTTGCGGTCGAAATTTGATTGCTTTTCTTTCGTGTTTCTCTCGATCGCTTTGACTTTTCAATCTGGTCTGTTAACGTTCTATTTTAGGTATGTCACAAGTACAGTTTAATTCCTATAACTCGACTCGCGGATAACTCGACAACCTCAGTAAGTCGTCCTCTATTTTTTCCAGTAGTTGATCCAATGTTAATTTTGATAAGTGCAAACCTCTCTAACTTAATGTACCTTAACGGAACCTCTATAAGCCGATATCCACTTGCCATGTTAGTCCACTTTTTGCTGCCGATATTCTTTCCCATTAACCATTTCTGAGAATTCTGCTACTTAAAGGTCAGTTCTATTCTTTGTTTTCGGAAAGAGCTCTTTTTGAGAATTCCCAGTAGTATACTGTAAAATATGGATGTTGATTTTACAGTGCAATACAGCTAATTATGTGGTAACAAACTGTAAAAATTGCTAATTTTAAAGTAATGAACTTTAACATTTCTAATTTTACACTAGTAAACTGTAAAACTGTTGCTTTACAGTAATTAACTATAAAATTAATAATTTTACAGTTTATTACTGTGCATTTTACAATTTGAAACTTGAACCTCTGCTGCCCATACTATATTGTTGTTTTTACAGTGTAATACAGCTAATGTTGTATAACTAAACTGTAAAATAGCTAGTTTTGCAGTTCATTACTGTGCATGTTAGTTTTAAACTGGAACCTTTTCTGCCAGTATTGTACTGTAAAAAGAACGGTTAATTTTTTAGTGTACAAAGAGGAGATGACGCCACACACATGCTGTTGGTGGAGTGACAGGGTTAGGAAAGGGTTGGAGAAATGTACATATATATATATATATATATATATATATATATATATATATATATATATATGTATATATACACACAGTCCAGTCTTATTAATGTGACCACCTGTAAAAAGCCAGAATAACCACCTTTCTTAGAACGGACTGCTGCAAGACGTGTAGGAAGAGAGTCAATTAGGTACCTGAAGGTGTTCACTAGGGTGGGGCGAAAAATGAAAATTTTTTCAGATCAACTTCTAATAGTTGCCAAAAGTTGTCTTTGATGATAGCTTATGTGCAAATTTTGAGAAAAATCGGTTAATATCTTCATGGGGCGCTGCTATCGCAAAGTTTTACCATAGCTTTTGTAGGGATTTTATGGTTAAAATATGAAAAACAATGCCGTTAGCTAATCTCATTGCATTTTTTTACTCAAAAGATATCCATGCATTCATAGCATATAAAATAACTCATAAAAATTATTTTATATGATATATTTATATTTCAAGCATCTTAAAAAGAAACAAAACAGTGAAAAATAGTGATTTTTAGGACAATATTAAGTAAAAACTGAATTTTTTTGCAAAATGTGACATAAAAATTATGAAACTGCAAACATATGACAACATTAAACAGCATTCTTAAAAAATAAATGAAATATGGTTTTAAAAATATGTACAAATGTACAAAACGTACATGATACGAAAATTTTATGTGTCACACAGTTTAAGCTTTCACAAAAAATCTTTTTTATTTTTAAAGAAAGGGCCTTTAACCGTGCACGAACGAAACCATCCCTCGTTTCTATTCCACTTATGGTCAGTGATGCATCCGTCACCAACTTGACGCTGTGTTCCACGGATTGAATATGACAAATAAATGTCCACATGTTTCAAAGAAGATGGGGAACATCTCCGGTTTTCACCGTGTAGCTGGTCTTCAGATGGCATCATTATTATAGGAGGTTCTGTTATAAGCACGTTTACAAACTGCCAATTTATCAAGTCTGCATAGTCGGAAGAAAAGTTAATCGCAAAAATGATAAAAGTGTTGATGTCATTACTATACAGAGAAATGGTGTTTCTTACTCTTAAAATTTGACGAGCTACTGATTGCCGTACATGCCTTCGATCATCATTTAACATCGCCAGCAAAATTTTTTCAGTATATTGAAAAAAAAAAAAAAAAAAAAAGCTACTCTCTGAATAACTGGCTCGATGACATGTAACAGGGCGTCTGGTAAATAATGCGACTGGTAGAATAACTTGCCACAAGTTTCGTGCACCATTCTTGCATGATAAGTTGCACTTAATGAGAAACCAGCAAGGTGTACATTTAACAATGACTGAAACTAGCATTTTAAGTTTGCTGTCGGATATTCTATGCCGATATTCAAGCGCAAATTTGATTGACTGTCATGAGCCATCTAGAATGATTCCAGGAACTAGGTACTGTTTCAGAAAGATGTATGGAGCGGTTGGCTCTAATAATGGCTTCAAATATTTCCAGTAAATATTTCTGGTCTGTTCTTAGGTCAGCTCGGTCGATAGTTGGCATGTTTTGCATATTGTGCTCAACTGCCTCATATTTCACTATAGTAAGTGATTCGCAGCCTGTCAACATTTTGTCCATAGAACCACTGAACCCACGGGTACCAGTTGTTCATCCATCTGAGTACTAAGTGGGGAAGAAGCAATTCACTGCCATGAAGCTGACACATTAACCACTGCAATGGCCCATTAAAAATGTTTCAAGACGTTATATTTAGCCACCTTTGCTAATAACAGAACCTCCCATAACACTGATACCATCTGAAGGCGAGCTACATGACTTGAAAACCAGAGATGTTCCCCATTTTCTTCGAAACATGTGAACATTTACTTGTGATCCTCAATCCTTGGAATCTAGCGTAAAGTTGGTGACGGATGCATCACTGACCATAAGTGGAATAGAAACGAGGGATGGTTTCGTTCGTGCAAGTTTAAAGGCTCGAAAGAAACTGCCTTTCTTTGAAAATAAAAAATATTTTTGTGAAAGCTCAAACTGTGACACATAAAATTATCGTATCATGTACGTTTTGTACATTTGTACACATTTTTAAAAACACATTTCATTTATTTTTAAGTAATGCTGTTTAATGTTGTCACATGCTTGCGTTTCATAATTTGTATGTCACATTTTGTAAAAAAAATCAGTTTTTACTTAATATTGTCCTAAAAATCAATTTTTCACTGCTTTTTTTTTGTAAGATGTTTGAAATATAAATATATCATGTGCAATAATTTTTGTGAGTTATTTCTTATGCTTTGAATGCATGAATACATCTTATGAGTAAAGTAAATGCAATGAGATTAGCTAACGGCATTGTTTTCCATATTTTAACAATAAAATCCCTATAAATGCTATGGTAAAACTTTGCGATCGCAGCGCCCGCTGAAGATATTAACCGATTTTTCTCAAAATTTGCCCAAAAGCTAACTATGACCAAAGACAACTTTTGGCAGCTATTAGAAGTTGATCTGAATTTTTTTTTATTTTTCGCCCCACCCTAGTGTTCACTGGGATGTTGAGCCATACTGACTCCGATACCGTGTCCAGCTGCGCTAGATTACGCTGGTGAGGATCCGTGGCTCAAACAACCCAATCGAGATGATCCCACAAATTCTCAATTGGGCTTAAGTCAGGTGAGTTTGCCGACCAGGGAAGAACGGTAAACTCATCTTGGTGCCCTTCGAACCATTCATGCGCACTGGCAGCTGTATGGCACTTCGCATTGTCCTGCTGGTAGATGCCATTATCCTGAGGAAAAACAATATTTATATACGGGTGGACATGGACCACAAGGGCAGATGCGTACTTGTGTTGATCCTTCATGCCTTCCACAATGATGAGTGAACCCATAGAACCCTAGGAAAACATTTCCCAGACCATAATGCTCCTGCTTCCAGTTGGGACCGTTTCAGCAATGGTTGCAGGGTGTTTTCTTCCAGAGGTTTCACGCCTTCTAATTCAACATCCGTCTGTCAGATGGAGCATAAAACGTGATTTATCAGTAAATGCTACCTGTCGCCACTCAATGGACGTCGAGCTGCGGTACTGGCATGCAAATTCCAGGGTTCGTCATCAATGGACAGTAGTCAGCATAGGTGCTTCTGCTTCGGGAGCCCAGAAGCAGCAACTTCCACTTAACAGTAGTGTGATAGACGATGTTGGTAGCCCCTTGGTTCATCTGGGGGTCAGTTGCTCAATGGTAGCCCGTCTATTAACACGAACGCATCACAGCAGAAGTCACTCGCCTCTGTCGTCTATGGCTCCTGGAGCATCATATTTACCATGTCGCTGATTTTGAACAGTCCCATTTTGCCATGCACGGTACACTTGTACCACGACGGTGAGCGAAGAGCTCGAAAACTCAGTCATTTTGGAAATGCTTCCGCCCTTGACTCAAAAGCCAATGTTTATGCCCTTTTGTATGTCGTATAAATTGCTTCGTTTTTGCATTTCGCTAACGGTAGAAATGTTTTCCAAAGCCCTCACATACCCTTTGTATACCCTCAACTGTACTGTGTTACCAAGTACCTTTTGTGACTGGATCTTTAACGTCGACGTTAAAAGTACGTGGTGGTCACATTAATATGACTGAACTGTGTATAAGGGTATTCCGGAAGAGAAAAAAGTAGCACGACACATGTTTTTTTAAAAAAGTGTCAGCAAGGTCTTTCTCATGACAAGGAGCTCTTATTTCTTTCCAAAATTATGGATTTATTCCTAATAAGGCATTCAAAATTGCCTTATATACTTTGTTACGTTCTTTAAGACGCAAAAAGAAAGAAAGAAACATTTACCGAAATGATTTTTTATAATGCTGATGGTTAGCACTAGTAAATAAGCAATACATAAAACACTACAATAAGTGCAATAATGGAACTTCGGTTAGTTGACACCTGCTTAAACTCGGACATATTTTCGTGCTGCCGTGGGGGTGTCGAGTTACCGAGGTTACATTGCATATTTTTAGACAAAATATAAGTTTTTTACTTTTCAAACAGCAACTGATCTGAAAATTCAGATAAAAAATATTGTCAGTTTAAAAGTTTAAATTAGAAGTTAATGTAAAGTTGATAGATATAAAAAATACTTTTTATAAAATACTGTGCTGCAAGAGAAAGGGAATCTTTGTTATAATGATGGCAAAAGAAAAGCTATCCAAAGGGCCCAAAACGTAAAACTATGAATAAATTTGGAGCCAATTATCAAACATGCCTTAGGTTTACATTCATTAGTCGCTACTTACTAAAAACAAAGTGGGCTCCCTGTAATTACAGATGTTTGTTTCTAATAAATATATTGATTATTGTGAGCCTAATGTAGTATCCATATTCGCGCAAATGGTTCTTGGATCAAAACAAAATAGCTATTCTTGTTTTTATCGGACGTTGTTGACATAGAAGTGGAGAAAACAAACATCTGAAGGATAAAAATATAAAACGCGTAAATAGTGAGGGAGTTAACTAAAAAGTAGAGTTTTTGTTTCATGCTGAGATCAATGAGAATTCAAAAGAAGCTCAATTTCCGTTTTCTTTAGATCATCAAAAGTAAACTGAGAAAATGCTAATAACATTTAAATCATGGTATATTTTTTTGCTTTGTTGTGAAAACTTAAATGAAACACAAAATTTGATCAAGCAATGCTATTTGCTTGAATGATGTACCGTAAAAGAAAAATCAGATGACATATTAAGAAAGAAATTTTAAATATTATTATTTATTTGACTAAACCACTTAAATATTGTTGTACATCACAAAAAATTCGTAGTTGATGGTTTATGAAATTTTGGCAGCGTCTTCTAAAATTTAATTTTGATCTTCAGCTTTGAGAAGAGAAAATCGAAACTTCTTGTGAAAATACGGATTTGTTGTGAGCAAAATCTAGACCCGGCAGTGTCCCCTTATTTCATCTCAAATAAAGCTGTTTGGAATCTATTCTCGACAACACTTTCCCAAAACTAGCGCGAAACTTTCCATCCTTTCCTCGCCCTAGCTGACATGGATATCTCCGAAGCTCACCACAAGTTCGAGCATTTCCACACACACCCCCAGGCGGGAGAAATTGATTAATACACGCAGGGGTGGAGAGGAGATGTCCGACCCAAGTTCCGAACAAGAATAATGTTAGTTTAACTTCTCCGGCAAAAGAGAGATGACTAGAATAGAATGCAAATTTAATCGTTGGTAAAATATTCAAACGATGAAAGGACATTCTTCTCAAATCATTCCAAGCACCCCACCTCCACCCCTTGGCCGAGAGATACACTTCATTAAACAGAAGGTGTTCCGGAAACACTGTGGAATTCTAACTTCCCCTCCCTCCCCTTCTAAATGCAACATCTGCATCTCTACTCTAGTGTTAACAAAACTGCACGTAGCTATATTTTTGGTTTTTTTACGGCAGCTTTTTTTTTTCTCTTTTCTTTCTCTATAGATAATACAAAAGAAGCGAGCGCGGAAAAAATTTGAAAAGGGTGTTAGGACGTAAAGCTTCACCATTCATTGCATTCTTCAGCGATACCGTGGTGTTTCGCTGCTCATATACACCATTGTTGGGAGGCTTGTGTGTTCATTGTCGCTTTTAGCTTCATTGAGTTACAATGGGTTTTTAGAAGGAAAGCCTTTTCGGATGTTTTTACAAAAATGCCCGCGAAAAATTTAGCAGAAGGAAGAGTTTTTTTCCCTCGACTTTGGCACCATGGTCATTACTGTGCTAATGACAGGAAAATGAGAATAGCTTTTTTGGAAAAGGGTTTTTGCACGCCTTTTTGAAAAATGACGGGAACCGACTTTTCAACGAAAGTGCTTGTTTAAACCTTTTTAAATACATTTTTGGCAACAACTTTAAGATGTTAAAAATTACATCCGTTTAGATGATTTTTTCGCTAGTGTCAATAAGAGTGTAGATTCTTTTGTGCCAAAATCCAATTAAAAAAAGTTTATTGAGGAAAGAATGAACGTTTTTTTTTCTAATTTCGATCAAAATACTGTCGCACTGCAGAACAGTATAATACTAGCAGCCGAGGTTCCAATTTAAAACTATAAAATGCACAGTAAAACTAGCAATTTTACAGTTTCTTACTATAAAGTTAGCAATTTTAGTTTATTGCCGTAAAATTTAGCTGTATTATACCCTAAAAGCAACAGTATATTATTGGCAGCTGAGGTTCCAGTTTAAAACTAAAATTCATGGTAATAAAGTGTAAAATTAGCAATTTTTCAGTTCATTACTACAAAATTAGATATTTTGCAGTTTAGTACTGTTAAATTAGCAATTTTACATTTTATTACTGTAAAATTAGCAATTTTTAGTTTATTGCTATAAAATTTGCTGTGTTATACTGTAAAAACAACATTCATTTTTTACAGTGAGTATTACCCGTGAGAAATTTTAAATAAATTAACATCAAGCAAAAATTTAGATTGAAATCGAAAAAATTCCATTACCTATTTGTTCCTCTTTCTCACATGACAGCAGTGAAACATGAAGCAGTGAAAAATAAAGAAGTGTAAGTCAACTTTCCTAAATTTTGAGTAAATTGAGTACATGTTCATCTAGCCCTAGGTAAACTTTCATTGAAAAGTTTTCCTAAATCATGCTGTACAACAGCACCTACTAGAGCTACTACCATATCTTGCCCCAAAACAGATGAAAGCTTCTTGTATCCTTTCTACTACTTATTATTACCTGCAAAACTAAACTAGTTTTTTGCTTACTTTTAGCTTATTAAAATAGGTTTAATTTAAAAGTTGAATTTGAAAATAATACTTTATTGTAATAAATAACGCTTTAGTTCCTTACTATATCTGTAAAATAAAATATAATTTTACTTTAAATATTAAGAAAGAAAAATGACTAAATTTTCTCTAAAACTTATTTAGCTTTAATACGTTCGAAACGTTCACTGTTCTTTTTAGATTATTAAAGTATATTTAGTTCTTCAACAGTAACGTGTTGAACGTATTTTAGAAAATTTACCTCAAGATTTAGCAGTTTTACGTGAATAAAAACAAATTAGAAGCTATGTCAAAATTTATTGCGCAAATAACTGCCAAATGATATTACAAAAGTAGCATTTTACTAGCTCTCGTACTGTAATGTACTCGTAGAATAATTTGTGTACTGTAAGTGTTCCAGTGGCAATAGGATAAAAATGTTAATAACAACAGCAAGAGCGAATTAAGAGAAAGAAAGTTTCGAAGCAATTTATACCCAATTTAAAGGAGATTTAAGACACTTTGAGGAATCGCTCACATAAACAAGTCATTTTTAGAAACGAATGTAGAACCGTACACATAATGAACGACTACTGGAGAATGCTTCTTCGAAAGCCAGCTATTTTTTTTGTCAATTTGGGGTGCGCTTCTTCACTTTTCCAACTGTACCGTAATTTGGAGTAAAGTCCACAGTACACGCATGCCATAGGTACTCGTTTATAAAGTAGGCAACCTTTCACAACAACACCTTCATACAAAGAAAGGGCAAGGACAGGAGAAAGAAAGCACATCTATGCCCAAACCGGGACTCGAACCCGGGACCACACCATTCGTGGCAGACTGCTCTGACCACTAGACAAGGTGGCCGACAGCTAGCGAATTGAAGGAGTGGTTCAGCTTGTGATCATTGGCTGTGTAGGACGAAAAACAGGTGGGGTGCTAGGAAGAACTACAGTTGTGCAAAGATTCAAAGACATTTGGAGAAGTCTGCACGAATGGCTGTCGAGTAGAGCATAAGTATCTAATTTGTTAGCCATATTGGGAGTTTAAATCATCATTAAACGTTTTGATTGTTGTACCAACATTTATCAACTTCAAGGGCATGAACACGTAGAACATATTTCATTGTACTTTTGGGTATTTTATCAACCTTTGTATTAGACTTTACATATAATGTTTTTTCAAAGTAGTTTTATGAAGAATACCATTTCTCTTTGGAATCTAGCTGGAATAAAATGCATACTTTGATCTTCAATAGCATTATAGAGATATTTTCACCAATAATGATGAGTCCCTTCTTGTTATCTTAAACTCAAATGTTTCTTAATTCTTTTTTCTTTATCTGAAATAAATAGAGCTTTAAAATTTTTTATATTAATCTTTATTTAAATTTCACAATTAAAAAATCCTTTAAAGTTGCTGATTTTGAAAAGAATATTTTTTTTTTAATTTATGAGTTATGATTACAATGTTAAGAGAAGAAATAATGCTCTTAAAAATACATTTAGAAGAAATCTCTCCGAATCTTCTCTTTTTTTCTCTCTTCTTCTTTTTTGAATAGTGGAAGGAAAAAACTTATTTAAAATGATAATAACTTAAGATGCAACCTGGAATGAGCAGATTAAATCTAAACCAAGATCACCTTAATTAATATTGCCAGAAACAGAGGCAAAAAAGTATCTAGTAGATCACGAGATCTGACTGAGATAGAAAAATAAAGAAGAGGGGAAAAACCGTTTAAAATTTCATTCCGAGCCAAAGCACATTTTTAAAGAGTTTCGTCCCAGCATTCTGCAATTTCCTTTCACTTTTCCTACCATTTTTCTTGCTCGCATCCCACCCTCTTTCGCTTCTTGTTTTGAATTAATTACTCCGACTAAGTTTTTGGGGCTCAATAACATCTGTGCGGAGACTGCTAAATTAAGATCTGCAGAGAGAGAAAACTTCGGAGACGGGAAAGAAGAGGCAAAAGTAGAAGGAAAAAAATATAAATAGGCCCTCACCATTTAAGAAACGATGATAGTAATAAATCGAAAAAAGTAAGAGGAAAGACAAGAATGCAAAAGAAAATGAAGGAGAAACCAGTGCTTCTGTTTTTTAATAGAGAATCAAGACGAAAGTGGTGTAAGGGTTTTTGTTTTGATTTCGTTAAGAGGCAGTTCCAAATGATTTTGTTCAATACAAGAAAAAGGAGGAAGAAGGAGAAGAAGAATATAGGTTGCAGTTTAATCCACGCTCATACTTTTTTTTTCATTTCATTACTGTAACTGTAACTTTATTGCAAAAGTGCAAAACTCGCAGTGAAACTTTAGTCTATACTGTAAAAAATTAACTATCGTTTTTACAGTATAATACTGGCAGCGGAGGTTCCGATAAAAAACTGTAAAATATACTGTAATAAACTGTGAAACTAGTAATTTTACAGTTTCTTACTGTAAAGTTAAAAATTTTTGAGTTTATTGCCGTAAAATTTAGCTGAATCATACTGTAAAAACAACAGTATAATATTGGCAGCAGAGGTTCCACTTTAAAACTGTAAAATGCACGGTAATAAACTGCAAAATTAAGCAATTTTGCAGTTTGTTACTGTAAAAGTAGCAATTTTACAGTTTAGTATTGTAAAAGTAGAAATTTTGCAGTTTATTACTGTAAAATTAGCATTTTTTACAGTTTATTACTAGAAAATTAGCTGTATCGTACTGTAAAAACGACATTTATTTTTTACAGTATAATTCAAGCTGTTTACCTATGTCCACAACCTGTGGAAATTTTAGAAGTTTTTCCACCGTAATGTGTCAGATGTGCGTAAAACGTTGCGGCAAAATTACTCTTGAAGAAACAATCAAAACTAGACAAACATTTTTTGGCTCTTTTTTGTGCAAATTTTCTTTGTATTCATAGGATTGGATATATTTTTTTTTTCGTTCTGCTTGATACAGTTTGATACACTCTCGCAATTTTTTTCTCCCATTTCCTAACTGTAAATATGGCTTTGTTACAAAAGTGCTTTACTTGCAGTGAAACTTTCCTTTTAAATTATGCGGTTCCAGAACTTCAGCAGTCAGTGAAAAGTTTTCAGATACTAATTTGTCAGACGCATCTAATATATTGACACAAATTTATTCTTGATGTAACTACCAATGTTAGATAACATTCCTTGGTTCCTTTTTATGTAAATTTTCTTTATATTTATTGGATTTTTTGTGTTCTGAAAGAGAATACAAGTAACAGCTTGATATACGCTCGTAATTTTTTTTTCATCTCATTGCTGTAAATGTAACTTTGTTACAAAAGTGATAAACTTGCAGTGAAACTTTGTTTGAAAGTTATGTTGCTTCATTATTTCCACAACCTGTGAAAATTTTAGAAATTTTTCCGCACAAATATGTCAGACTTATCAAAAACTTAGCAACAAAACGATTCTCGTTGTAAAACATCATTGGTAAATATTTCTTTTGGTTCTTTCTGTAGGAGTTTGTTTTCTTTTGAGTTTATTGGATTGCAAAAATTCTTTAGGATTTCTTCTTTAAATATAGATAAGAACTTGAGAGAACCATGCTCATATATATATTTTTTTCATCTCAATTACTGTAAATGTTGATTGATTACAAAAGTGTTATTTTTACAGTGAAACTTACCTCTAAAGTTACGCTGCTTCACAGTGTCCACAACCTGTGAAATTTTTAGAAGTTTTCCCATACTAATGCGTCCCATACTAATATTTTGTAACAACGTTATTTTTGATGTAACAGCCAATGCTAGACAAAAGTTTTTTTTGTGCAGATTTTTTCTGTGTTTTTAGTAAATTATTAATTTTTTTTTCTATTTTCGACAACATGTAGGGCAGAAAAGGTGCCATTGGGGGCATAGAAATTCCATAAAAAAATGAGGTCTGTGGTATAATACCTTCTATTTTCACTAATGCCTAGAAGATTTGGCAATTTCCTGTTTTTTTTTCTACGTTTTAAATAAAATTTTGTCAAGCTGTTTGTTTTAAAATTCTGTTTTCGGAGTACTTATCAGAAACAACTATATTGTTTGTCACATATAATGTATTTTTAGATGTTAGGAGCTAAAAATTTTTTTAAAATAATTTCCTAAAAATCTCAAAAAACTGCATTTTTTCCAAACTTTTTATGTGTGCTTAGCTCCCCCAAAGGCACCTTTTCCGCACTCCCCATTATCGAAATTTAAAGAAAAGTCTTTTTCGGTCCACCCTAATCCACATTCGTAAGAACTTTTGTAATTTCTGTACTGTAAATGTGCTTTTGTTACAAAAAGGGTACACTTGCAGTGAAACTCTAAATTGACACTGCTTGGCAGTTTCTTCAATCAGTGAAATTTTTAGTAGCTTTTCCACAAAAATATGTTAGACGTACCTAAAACATTGATCATAGTGTGCAATGAGTTACCGCCCATAAGCCAGGGCTACGGCAGAACTGAAGCAATTGCACCCACAGCTCGATCATTAGCATCCTAAAACTGCAGTTTCGTCCTTATTGTGGACTCCTCAGGAATAGCCAATGATCGAGTTGGATTGTTGGCAATCTTAGCTCCAATAAGAGGATCTTTGCCTCCAGCTCGATCATTGGCTATTCCTGAGGAGTCCACAATAAGGACGAAACTGCAGTCTTAGGATGCTATGATCGAGCTGTGGGTGCAATTGCTTCATTGATCATACTGATTTCCGAAGCAACACCCAATGTTTAATGACATTTTTTTTGGCTCTTTTTATGCGAGTTTTATCTGTGTTTGGTGGACTGAAGTTAAATTTTACTTTTTTTTTTGTAAAAGCGTTCAAATGTTACCGTTTGATCCACGTTCGTAAGAATTACTGTATCACATCACGTTCTTTTCATTACTGTAAATTTGGCTTTGCTACGAAAGTACTAAACCTGCAGTGAAACTTTACTTTAAACTTGCGCTGCTTCACAATTTCCACAATCTGATAAAATTTAGAGGATTCCCCTCATTAATGTGTTTAACGAACATGAATTTTGCTACATTGTAATTTCCGGTATAACACTGTAAAATCGTATCTCATGGTGTAAGTTCTTTTGTCGAGTTACTTGATTTATCAATCAACTCGTATCAATAGATGATGGTGGTGTTGAAAGAATAGGCAACTTCAAAATTTATCCAGAGTGTATTTCAAAAATATTTCATGATAATTTCTAAAATTTGTCCTCAGATGACTAATGTGCAGGGAATCATCAATTAAGGATAATTAGTTAAATTGCGGTTTTAGCTTTCGATTGCGTATTTTCCTCCATATTGCTTAACTATGTTTCAACTAATTTTTTTAACTATAATTATAAATTTTATGCGTTATTGAAATTATTTTTGGAGGTGTAGGAGGAATAAGAGTTTAACGTCAACCTTCTCTAAAATAAAAATTCATTTTATTTTCTAAACTTTCTGATTTTCTGTCTTTTTGAAACATTTTTAGCGATAATTAGTATGGAAAATTTGTTCAATTTTAGAGAAAACGTTATGTCACTCTGAACTCTAGGCACATTTTTTTTTCGCATCTGTCTTTTATATTTGAGGTCTTTCACACATTTGTGCGTGTGTATAAGATCCCAATTATAATGCACAAAATAACCCCGCAAAAATAGTTAATCAAAAATTTATTGCATTATTATCATTATCGTGTTATTCTTTTATAATTACATATCAAATTAATTTCCCGCATGGAAAGTTTTCCTTCTACTTAAAATATTTTATTAAAAAAAACGAAGATACGCACAGCGAGAAAATGAATCAAAATATTAAATTTTGGATACTTTTTCAGGAAAAAAAATCAAAATTCATTTTGTGACGATATAGAATTTCAATTAACTGGGTCTCTCGCGAAGTGAAGTGAAGTGAAGTATTTAATTTGTTTATTCAGCTATTTTTTATGCATATTCTCAAAACGAATGAATAGGCTCTACGTTTAGATATACATTTGAAGTCACATACCTTACCTAGAGATGTTAACAGCAATCCAAATTACAGACATTCCATGTTCTGTCAAAGAAAAAACCTACTTTATAATCCTGAAACATTAGATAAATGTTATAATGGTGTGAACTGTATCAAATATTATTCTAACATTCATAGGTACACTTATATATAGGAGTAATTGTATGTATTTATAAAAAAAATAATAAAACAGAAACTTTTTGAAGTGCAATGTGAATAAATTCTTCGAACACTGGTGAAAAAATATTTACATAAATTAGAGGTGTGTGATACAATATAAAATTCTATAATCTTTGCTTTTAAGAGACATTGAATGAACTATAACTCACAAAATGACGTATTTCTGATTATTTAATCCAAGTGGTAATTTGAATGCCAGTCTTTCGTGTAACTTTTGATGCATTTAAAAGCAAAATATCTGTAAATAAGTTTTCAATTAAAATTTCTTCCTAGCAGATTTGCACTTGACTTTTCTATTTTTATTTTTTTTTTCACTAAGAAAAAAGGGGGTGGGGGGAGGGAGAGAGAGAGAGAGAGAGAGAGAGAGAGAGAGAGACCATTACCATATGTTCATTCATAAAAAGAGGTTTTATTCAGGAATAAAATATTTACGTTATTCACATTTCGACTCGTCCTTATTTGCGACACTTTTTTGCGTTTTGAGCAACTATTCTTAACAATGAAAAATGAACTAGCTGCCACAATGATTGTTGTCATGATAAACAGGCACCGGGAAAAAATTCCATGTCTTTACCTTGTAGGAGTTAACTTAATTTAATATTGTTCCCAGATTTTTCAATGAAAAGAAGTCATATAAATTGTTCATTAATGTCTATTTTGGTTTCCATGTGCATGTAAAGTAAACTCAGCATTATTTAATACCAATATATTACTCTTTTTATCTCTATTTTTTGCTTAGCCTAAGTAATTTTGACTGCAACTGTCTCGTTATGAAATTTTATGGCAGAAAGTAACTCTGAAACTTTTCCAACAGCTAAACAAAACTTTTACCCCAAGGTTTTTCTTCTGTTTAGTAGCCAAACATATCCTTTAGCTCTATCCCCCTTCCCCCAATATTCTTCTTCATCATCCTTATTGGCTTGAGTTTCTTTTGGGGATCAAGGCCTTCTAAAGAAGCTATTTCCATTCTGATTTCCTCTTTGCTACACTAAAAAATGAATGTTGTTTTTACAGTATAATACAGCTAATATTATGGTAATAAACTGTAAAAATTGCTAATTTTACAGCAATAAACTCTAAAATTTCTAATTTTAGTTTATTACAGTGCATTTTATAATTTCAAACTGGAACCTCTGCTGCTGTTGTTTTCACAGTATGATACAGTTAAATTTTACAGCAATAAACTGCAAAATTGCTAATTTTACAGTAAGAAACTGTAAAATTGCTAGTTTTACAGTTTATTACTGCGTATTTTACAGTTTTAAATTGGAACCTCGGCTGCCAGTATTATACTGTAAAAGCAACAGTTCATTTTTTGCAGTGTAGTGTTAGCTGGTTGATCACTGTTTTTGAAGCTTTCAGTGAAACCCTCATTTAATACAGTGAACCCACCTTAGTATGGCCATGTCTCTCATGTGGGTTCCACTGTTTAGAATGAAATAGTTTGGATATTAGGTGGGGAGACGCAATCTACAGAAATATCTGGCAAATTTGATGCTGTTTATTTTTATATACATAATTCATAACATGTGCCTCAATGTGCAACCATATAGTTCATGATTGTATTTATGCCTAAAACATCATTGATGTTTACTGAACCCAGAATGTTTCACAACAGTTTTCTCTCAAATATAGCTAGCCGTTCTTCATGGCATTTTCTCATAGCACAGATTTCTAGCACATAGGTCTAAATCACACAGGTCTAATTATTGTGTGAACGTTTTAATTAACAAAAGGTTTTTATTTTTTTGCAAAATTTGTTTCTAAAATACACCTTCGTCCATTACGATAACAATTCCCCACAAGGTTACCATCATGAAAGTTTGTAGTGGAATTGTCCAAATATTCAAAGTAAATATTCAACGATGTAAGGAAAAGGATAGTATATCATACGCTTAACGCCATGCAATCATAGATCAAAAAGTTACAAGCCCAATTCATTAGCAAAAAGATGTTTACCAAACGAATAACTTGGATGAAATGAAAGTTTCTCTTTTCTTTCTCTTGCATTTCTTTTCCTAAATTTAGTGGATGATATACTTTTCTCGCAAAGTCACTTTTTTCACTCCAAAGAAGAATTTTGAATGTAATATTAATAGAAAAATGCGAATATTTTTCTCATCTCACTTTCAGTCGGAGGGCAATCTTCATTCAAAACACAACTTGAACTACGGTTCTGTGTTTGTGGCAAGAGCGAGAGAACGAAGGACGGAATGGTATAAGGGTGTCAAATGCGGCGGCTTCAAACGGCTAGAGAGAAAGAGAGAGAGAGAGAGAGAGAGGCAGAAAAGAGTGGAGGAGTCGAGGCTCTGGAAGAAGGTACGGTTGCCATTCCGGCTGGCTAAGTTTTCTTTCGGCGTAACTCGTTCCTCATTACTTTGACCAATGATGCGTGCATGTCAATTCCATTCAGTGGTGGCAACAGTCGGGACGTCACGTGCAGGGCGCTCGCAGATGCCGTGGCGTGCGTCGTCGTGCGCCGCATCACGCACCATTGCGCGCACGAGAACTGGGAGAGGGGGGGGGGGAACTTAGGGTGCTCCCGAATCTTTTCATTCTCTGCTTCAGGGACCTGTTGGAATTCATTATTTTTTTTTTCGCCTTCTATCCAGGGGGCTTTTGCGGTTATTGGTGTTAGCGCCGGCACTCGTTGAAGTTGCCGTTTAAATTGCTCCAGTCAATATTTCCGAATTGGATTTTGCCAGTAATCACTTTAGTCGCAAATATGTTGCTTGATATTCTCTTTTCAAATGACATTAGATAAATTGATTTACTGTGCCATGAACGAGTTTTTCCCTTTTTTGAGAGAATAAACATGCACTCTTTCAAGCAGAGCATAAGCAAATATGTCTTGAAAGAAATTCCCAACTGCAAAATGAATCAGAAAATAATAAATAAATAAAAACTGCAGAATAAACAATTTAGTTTTCATCACTTTTTCAAGATTTTCTTTCTATTTTCAAGTAATAACAAACGTACTTAAGACATAGTAATGTTTGAGGTATTTTATAGCCGCTTCAGGTAAATATTAGTGCAGTTATAGAACTATAAAAAACTACAAAATATTGTAAACAAAAATAAAAACTGCTGTTGATTCTTGACGATACGTAACTTTTTATTTCTATTGCAATTATGATATTGTATTTGTTTGTGCGAGAAACAAAAATGTAATTTTTATTCTTGTTTCTTCATATTTTGTGTTTTCTTGTACATGAAAGTATAAAAAATTAGAATCGCTTACACCTTTAGTAAAAACTTGTTGAATAATTTGAGATAAAATGTATCTTAAAAAAACAGAGGAGTTATTCAAGTCATTTTTCAGCATTTGAGCTAGAGAAAACCACGAAAATAATTCAAAAGTAGACTAATGTTGCTCAAACTATGTGCTACACCAACGTCCTCATTTCCTGACGCTTAATAGAGTAACTGCAATGCAGGAAGAATGAATGAGAGATAACTTTGTTCATTTCTTAGAGAAAAAAGTACTTACAAAGAATGAAACAATTAACTAAAATAATATCGTTGACATTTGAAGTTTCAAAAAAAAATAGTAGAAATGGGGACTCACTTATAACTGGAATCACATTATAGCAAAGAGTTCCGTAGACATAGGTCTGACATAGTATCTGACACATTTGTTATAAGTTGTATAAGGGAATTTTCCAAAATTTTCTGGAAGTTCTGAAGTAGCTTAGTTTAAAAGTAAAGCTTCACTGCAGTTATAGCCTTTTTGTAACAAAGCCATATTTACAGTAATGAGCTGGGAGAAAAAAATTGTGGACATTTTGAAAAATGAGTTCAGTCCCCGTTTTCATTCTTCTTTTTTTCCTCCTTGGGTGGGTAAAACATTTGTTCATATACTTGTTGTTAGGTTTTTGTAAGGACATACTTTTGGTAACATCAGAAGGACAATATTTAAGGTAAGGACGTATATTTGATGAACGCCCGAGAAAAGAAAACACAAATAAAGTAAATATTGTTTATTGCCTCCATCTTATCTGCAAAGAAATTTAATTACGTAAGACTCGCTACAAAATTATGTGGTGAGAAATCATAATGTATATTCATCTAGTTAATTGCCTTTTCATCACAGGGGGTGCAAGTTGCGCCATCAAATTTTTTTTTGGGGGGGAGGGGATTTTTAAAACCTGATTTATTTATTTATTTAAATCATTATTTACTTACTTTTCCAATTAAATTATTTACTGATTTTTTTATTTAAATATTTCATTAATTTATTTTTTTAATTTAAATTATTTATTTATTATTATTTTTTTTATTTACAATTTATTTTGGATGCGCGAGCGCGCGTGTGTGTGTGTGTGTGCTTGGAATGTCTAGAAAAAAGGGAGAAAAAGTGATTATATTTTGCACATAATTAGTACTTTTAAAAAATTAATATAGAAAAAAATAATAGTTATAATTTAAAAAAATAGAAAAATAATTTAAAAAAATAAAAGAATAATTTAAAAAAAAAAAATAATATAAAAAAAATAAATAAGATAAAAAAGAGGGAGAAAAATAAAAATGAAAAGCACAAGAGGGTTGTGGAAAATGGGGGGGGAGGGAATTTGTGCCATTGAGCTTGGGGGGGGGGGGATGGGCGGGCACCCCTGTTTCTCCATATGTAAAGTTTGCTTCATTGTGAGAAAAATGAAAATGCAATAAAAATGCGTACAGAGTAGGCATGACGTAATGTTCCAAAAGTACAAAAAAGCAAGTATTTTGTCACAAAAAATTGGGAGAACTTCAGATCGAAATTCTAATTCAGCTTATATGCTACATAAATTGAAATTACTTTCCAGTTTCCTGTTTCGGACAAAAAATCAACAATCAAAAATAAAGAAGATGACGCGAACTTTCGAGTCGACCTCGCTTAAATGAATATCATGAAATCTTTTCTTTTCTTTGCAAATTGATAAAATTTGTCTCAAAATTTAATGAGCAATCAGTAGAAGCTCTAAAATTTTTTTTTAATGCTGGTGGTAAGAACCCTCTTGAAATAAGCGGAATAAAAGACAAAATAATGCAAAAATTAAACATTTTTATATTATTTTGTCTTTTATTTTTTATATTATGTGTGCGTATGAAAATTATTTAAAAAAGAAAGAGTAGCTTACATTGTAATATTTGCTTTACTTCTTCTGTTCTAGAAGGTATTTTTTAGAAACGAAGGATGGAATTTGGTTATCTGTAATCTTGTTAAGCAAGGCTTACAATATCACATTTTTGTTACCAAAACAAAACACTTGCACATTTGATTCATTACTCAAGACAAAATATTTTAAAGAAATTTATTTTGATCAGGGTCAAAGCCAAATATATCCAAATTTAAGTTTGAAAATATTTAGAACCTAATTCATAATGAATGATTTAAATTATATTTTGAATGTGGTTAGGAGCCCTTCAACTCCCCCTTCCTCTCAAATATGCCCTAGACAAGATTTGATTCGCTTTAGTACAATTCATCTTAGGTATCTTTTCTGCTAGATTATAACATTACATTTTTGTAAAAAACATTTTTGTCAAGTAAGATGAGATCTGACGTAGTTGAAATCAATTGAAACTTCACATAGAGATTATCTTCAAAGGAAACTGCGCTTGCCCTAGTGTATTGGCCTAGGCTCGGCTTCGATGCTTTTAGCTCATTTTGTTATTTTTCCGAATGCCTTTTTATGAGAAATTTTAAAGAGTAGAAGACATAAGTTTTGTCACTTAAAAAATTGGGAAGGAATAGGTGAATTATTGTCGAAAGGTCTAAAGCACAACATTGCCGTGGGAAGGTAAAGAGCATTATTTGCAATTTTGTAATTTTTTAGTGTTTTTTTTTTTTTATTATTATTTTTGTCATCTGTTGTACTTAAGCTTCATCGTACAAGCTTGCTTATTTCCTTTACTCTGAAATTGAAGCATGAAAAAAACATCAATTTCTGGCATTTCTCTACTATTGGTAAGAAATATAGAACGCGTTTCTTCAGATATCTCAAAAACATATATCTGCGGATACTACTCTCTTCCGCGACAGAAAAGATGTGACGATCCTTCAAAAAGATCAATAAAACCACGTGTTTAGAGCAATTTCCCATGTACTGTATTATGACTGCAACAGAATTCAATTAAAAGAAAGTTTTAACGCCCTAATAGAAAAATACGCTGTAAATCAGGGATAAAACAGATTGTGGAATTTGGAAGTTCATAAATTTATAGTTTTACTCAATTTCGAAAGGAAAAAATCAAATAATCATTTATTTACATGGGCGTACTAGATGGACTAATACTAAACACCCACATCAATACCAAAACAGGGCCGTAATAAAGAAAAAAAAAGGATTTAAGTCTAAAGAGACGAGACCTAAATACTTTTCGAATCGGCTTATATTGAGAGGATTATAAAAAAAGAGAAAGATTAGAAAGAAACAGAAAGCGTTAGTGGGGACCTGAATTTTGGATCGTTTTACTTTAAGCCTTTATTGTTGAGTTGCTCCAAACCCAATATCCAGGGTCAGATTAACAGTGGGCGAAGGGGCACTGGGAAAGTTCCCTTGTTTTTGTAATTGCGAGTCGTGTTGAAGTTGAGGATTACTTCTCGACCTTTGCTCAAAGAGTGACTAACTGTATCTCCAGTGGAAGTTCTTCCTGGTTGAAATATTTTTACTTCTTTTTTATGTTTAGTGTTGGGGGAATTGGATGCCGAGGTTTTAGTCTGGGGGATGATGCTTTAATTTAAAGAGGGTGTTAAAGTTTCATCGGGGTAGTCTCACTGCAGCAACGCAAGTTGATGACTTCGCTTTGAAGAGTTTTCTTTTTGAAAATCAATCTGATTTTTTTTTTAACCAAATGGATTGAGATCAAGTAATCATTTAATGAAGTTGCTGGGACAATTACCTGAGATCAGAGGTCAAAAAAAAAAAAAAAAAAAAAAAAAAAGCTCGTTAATTTTAGGTTAAAAAACAAAGAAGCGATATTTTGTATGAAAATTACTTGATTAACTTAGACGTCCGGTCCTTGGATTAAATGAATATTTCGTCGATGGATTATGTATTTTAGTTCACTTAAATAAGATAAGACAAAGAGGAAATAGATTTTGAAATATTGGTTAAAAAGGTTATTGTTTTCTAGTATGAAAGTGAACAATCATTGCCTCGACTCTTCAGCTCCTTTTTGTTTTGCTTTACCTCCATATTTATTATTTATATATATATATATTGCACTATTATCTATGCTATATATAACTTGTACATTTTCTGCAGTAAACTATTAAATGATAGTGAGAACCTTTTTAGCAAAGGTTTTTATGCACAATGAATATTATTTTATCATATATTTGATTTATTTTACCGCAATTAATGTTAAATTTGATAATATGTAAATAGTTTTTAATTGACTAAAACGTCCAGTCGTTGGATAATACACAAGCTGTAGGAAGAATTATGTATTTTACTACAATAACATATCATGCAAAAGAAATAGAATAAGTGTCAATAGTTTAAAACTTTGGAAATTAACTATCTAAAAAAATAATATAAAGTCAATAATTGTTACCACTACTCTTCGGTTATATTTTTATCTGTATATTTTTATCCATCTATAACTTAAGTTAACAATTGTTACCACTATTCTTCGGTTGTATTTTTATCTGTATATTTTTATCCATCTATAATTTGGCTTATTATCTATGTTATACCTTGTACATTTTCTGAAGTATATTATGAATCTAGAACGGGAGTCAAGAAGTGTATTTAGTATCAGTTTTATACACGACGTATAGTTTTTGATAAATATTTAAAATATCATTTGACATTTTTTTATTTTGTTTAACGTTAAATTTAATATTTAGTAAAAAAATAGTATGATTGACTTAAACGTTCTGTCGTTAGATAACATGAACATGATATAACTTACGTATTTCACCTAAAGATAAGATGAAGACGAAATGGAATGGAGAAACATCGGTTTAAAAATTATATAACTCATTCTCTGAAAAAAAGTCCATAATGGTTACCACGACTCTTTAGTCATTTTTTCTCATTGTATCTTATCGTACACATATTTATCTACTGCTTTGTATATTCCCTGCATCTCACCACACTGTGAAAAATGAATGTTGTTTTTACAGTATAATACAGATGATTTTATAGTACTAAACTGTAAAATTTCTAATTTTACAGTTTATTACCGTGCATTTTGCAGTTTTACGCTGGAACCTCAAGTTTTAAACTCTTGTTTTTACAGTATAATACAGATAAATTTTACGGCAATAAACTGTAAAATAGCTGACTTTGCAGTAAAAAAATGTGAAATTGCTAGTTTTACCGTTTATTACTGTGCATTTTAGTTTTAAATTGGAGCCAGTGCTGTCAGTATTATACTGTAAAAGCAACAGTTCATTTTTTGCAGTGAATTTCTCGTTAAAATCTTAAAATTTTTAGACCAGAGAGTTATAATCCTTATAATGTACTGATTTTTGTACACATCACAGGATATACATGTCAAATCAGATAATTAAAGTATAGTTTTTCCATTTGATTTAACACAATAAATTTGATATTGGACTGTAAAATGATATTTTATGTCATGTTTTGGAACACGATAGATTTGTTGATTAACCAAACAATAGTTACATTTATTAAGTTTTGAACTTTTACTTAATTTTTGTCATAAAACATGCATGCAGAGTCAAACTGAAATTAATCCAATCATAATATTTTTATGGAAAACATAAATTTAGAAATTTGACCGGATAAATGAACACAAAAAGGAAAAATCACAGGTTATGATTAAGAAACAAAGGGAGTTGAAAGATGTTTTGTACTCGTACATAGCCAAAAAAAAAAGAAAAAAAGTTAGAAAATTTATAATTATATGCGCCATTGTTCCCGCTCTTCCAAGAATACTTTAAAAGCAGTGGCCAGTCTGTCCTCCCCAAATAATGTTTTTCGGCGAAAAATTCACAATTCAGAAACTGTTTACATATGTGGAAAACTTCTTTTATTCAAATCATCAGCTCTTTTTTTATAGGAAGCATTGCGAGAAAAATCCCCCCCCCCTCTCATCCCCTTCGATCGATGGATCTGCTCATGCGCACGGAATTCTTCTTGATAATGCAAACACCAGAGAAGCGTAGAAGAGCTCTACTGGGTAAATTTGATACACCCTCCAAAAAATTATTTTTTTTTCCGCGTGTCCCTCGCCTCTCTAAAAAAGCTTTGGAAAAATGTGAAAAGATAGAAGAAGAAACGCCGTCCAACTTCTCTTTTTACACTTGGTCGGCGTGCGTATTCAAAATGGACCGTCTATGAGGGATTAGCTGGAGTATATATATTGATTTAGTATACTTTTCCTCGCAATGGTTCAACCAGTTTTGTCATCGCTAGTCTTTACTCCCTTTTCCAATATAGAGTGACTCTATCTATCGAAGCACACCCTTTCATACTGGGCTGAAAAAACTGCGCTTCAGTTGACTAAAATCGTCTAAATTCTCTCGGCGCGATTTTTTTTATTATTATTCTCTTTTCGCGCATATTCCATCAGCCACCTTATTTCTGAGAGCTTTAACTCTTGTGAAAGCTTGCATATATTCTAGGGCCTTATATATAAGATCCGATGGGCCCCACTGTGCAAACTTTTATATGGAATATCTTTTTTTTTTTTCGACTTCCCCTCTCTTCTCTCTAGTCATCATCTTTTCCTGCCTCCCTTTTGCTTCAAAATTCCCTATTCAAAGTATGGAAAAACTCTATTTCGCATAGACGTTACCCTCTTTCCTTATCTCATTCTAGGAAACGTTCAGAAAAGGATAGAAACTCGGTTTATTTTTTTTAAATCTTAAAAAAAAACTTTTCCTTTAAAAAATTTTTAAATTTCCAGGGACAAAAATCGTTTTCTGTTGCGCATTTTTATTTATTACTTCAAGAAGATATAGTTATGGGCTTGATATTTCTCGCAATGGTACATAGAATTGTGTATAAACATATACAAGTCATGGCAGTCATATGACGCCTATATGATTTTATGGAGGACTTAATGGATTTTTATACTTTTTTATTGTCCGGTGTGGAACGGTTTAAAGTTTGAGGCAATTCGGGAAATGCTGCTTTTTTCCTCCTCTGGAAGATTTCCATGGTTATTCATGTTACCAAAAAAAATTTCAATTTAGTTTTCTGATTATTTCCTTCCATATTTTTTGGATTATAGGTACAATTGGAACATTCACAAAAGATTCCATTTTTTTTAAAGTTATGGGAAAAAGTTTCTTCAAAAGCCCAGGCAGTTCAATTCATATTCAGTTACTTTTCAACTCGTAAACAGATTTAAATTATAGTTCTAACCGCAGTTCTTCATTCAACCTTTTCCCCCCTCTCTCTCTCTTGAAGAACTTGGTTAAGTTCCTAGAATGGATTTCATGGAATGCAAGCCATTTGAATTTGAGCGAAAACTTATCAGATTTTATATTTCTGCAGCAATCATTGCATGAATAGATCTGGTCTGAAAAAATATTTACAAAAGGTTACATTTTATAGCTATTTCCGTTACTAAAAGTTATAGACATACCCCTTTTTTTTTTTCAGTATAACTTAGCATAGCTTCTTTGTAAAATAGCTCTTCTTCTTATAATAATCCTTGTAAAGGGTAGCTAACTTTAAAATGATGAAAACTGTTTGTAATTGAAAAAAAAAAGTTGGAAATTCAGAGAAAAAAATGGAAAAAATCTGCGTGTATCATCTAAATGCAGGAAAAAATATTTGAGTATTTTTTTCCCTAAGACTTTAAATATTTGTATTTTGAATGAAGATGTAATGTTAATTTCAAGAAGGGATATTGGCTTTGAATTGGTATAATAGTTTAAGATGTCTAATCATAAGGATGAACTGAAGAAGACTCAGATTTTGCATGACTTCAAAACTTATCTATATATAGCTTATTACTCGGCGTTGCCCGGATAACCTTTAATTTTTCTGGATCATACAATATTTGTGCAATAGCTCCAATGTAATTAGAACATAAATTATAATTGTTTTTAACTTATTTCACGCTAAATTGAAGTAGGTGAGCCTTAAATTGATAATTTATTGTTAATCGTAATCTTTGTTGGAAAATACTCATATTTAAATGTGTTAAATTTTATCAATTTTTATGCTTAAAGGCTTATCTCTTTTACTCTATATGCTCGAAATTGAAAGCAGATGGCCGTTTTGAGACAAAAAAAAAAAAAAAAAAAAAAAAAAAAACAAGATTGAATTTTGAGCTTTTGGGATTTTTTTAAAATTTCAAAACCCCGCCTATGTGAATTCTAGTGTCTAGTGTATCAAAGTACCTCTGTGCCAAGTTTGATGCAAATCCGACAAAAACTGGACTTGTATAAGGAACAAACATA
>JAXGGA010016402.1:0-26739 GCA_038373865.1 Uloborus plumipes | reverse complement strand
TTTTACTGAATTAAGTTGTATATGTTAATTATAAGTTAAAATATATGAGCCAATATTTAGAAAAGTGCCAATTTGAAGTTGGAGTTTTCTGAAAAAAAAATTTTTTTTGCAGAAAAAAATTAATATTGGATTCTAAGTCTAAATTAGGTCTAAATGCAAGAAAATAAAAGGGGGGAGGTCAAGGAAGTTATTTACCCCTTCCTTAGATTACTCACTTTTAAGCCGTTACAGATCTGATGAATGTTACAGATCTGATGTTAATATGAGTTACATATTTGAGTTTATGCTATCAGTCTTCGTTAACATCTCTAAATATGATATCATTTCCTTGCATTTTTAACATAGAATTAAGATAATTATATTAAAATATATATATTAGGCTAAAAAATCAAATTTCATTATGAAAAAGCATTTCTTGGAAATAAAAATGAGCGATAAGATTTTTAGATAAAATAAATTATGAGATTACCAAATCCAAGCTAATAAAACATTTGTTTTGTTTTAAAACAACACACAACTTCAACTTTTTCAACACACAACTCTGCTGCTTGCTTTTCTTTAATTAGTTGCAGGAAAAATTTAATTTCTTGATCAGAAATTCAAATTTAGCATGCTAGTTATTATCTAGTTATTTAGCGAAGTTATAAGAAATTGAGGCACAAAAAATAAATAAATTAATTAATTAAAATAATAATAATTAATTAACTTAATTTCTGCAGTGTCAATTTTTCTTATTTTACTAACTTCTATTGTTAGGTCATACAAACCACAAATGAAGCAATTGTACTAAAACTCATTGCTTTTCATTTTTTAAGAACAAAAATATTCAATATATATGGCTAAAGTATGATTTTTGCTTTTTATAATTCTGAAACGTGTGAGTTAGTTCTGTAACATATTTGCTGTTTTTCAATGTTACCGCTCTGACTGTTACCGATCTGACAAACTGACAAAGTTTTTTCTTTATTTCCGAGTCGATCGCACTAAACCAAAATCAAACACGTGGTTTTTTCACTTGTAACAAAGGACTATACTTATATATAAAATAATTTTTAAAATAATAAAAACTGCGCATTTTAGAGCGTGTTACCGATCTGATGACTCAAATGACACACATTTTATAAAATCACTTAAAAAATCTTACCTACAATTTTAGATGCAGAAATGCAAATTTTTAATTACAATTCGATAAAACTTTCCACCAGGTACTCAATATCACGTGGTATAGGTGCAGGAAATGATTTTGGGAGCCTAAACATAGATCGGAAGTTATTGTAACCACTCTGACGGCGGAACTTGGGACACGCTTATTTCGCATCAGCTAGAAAATCAGAAATCGATTAAAACAAAAATGAAGTAAAATATTAACAAAGGGGTAAAAATAGAATCGTTTTTTGTGCAAGTGCGTTTTTTTAGGAAGTTAGAAAGTGCGCATGACCTGTTTGCATGCTAAGCTTTGCTACTTGGGACACGTTACCGATCTGATTTTTGATGTATAAACACAATATTTTCTGATGAAAAAAAAAAAATTCTGATGTTATTAGATGAAATGAAAGAAAAACTTATCTTCTTTCTGGGGAAAATAATTTTTTAAACTAGTTATTGAAATACTGGTGAAAATTCACTTGGGACTCAAATTGGCACTTTTCTAAATATTAGCTCATATTGCACGTGTTTCTAAATGAATAATTCGAGATAATTAAATAAGTATGAAAAGCAGCTAATATGAGCTCATGTACAAAAAATGAAAGAAATGATCTTTGGGGTAGAAATTAAATTGTCATGGATTATGATATCAGTTCTTATTTAAAAAAAAAACGATACAAGAAGTTTCACTATCTGCCAATTCTTAGCAAAAACATTTATTTTTTTTTTAAATTGAAATCGAGAAAAAATAAATAATTTTAAAAAGAAAACGAATTAGTAAATATCAATAGTTGCAAAATTATATCCACGTCGGAAATTACATCAATGGTAGAGGGAAATAATTATTTCCATTCTTAAAATATACTAATAGAGTCGGCATTCATTGTAAAAACCCTTGCCGTTCAAACAAATTGGTCACTGTAGCGAAAAGTCTCTGTAAAGTAAATGTAAAACATATTGCATATTAATTTCGTACTGTTTAAAAACACTAGAATAACTTTTACTAGTTCTGCTATATGTTCAACGGGTAGGAAAAGACTGACAAAATTGTAAATCAATACAAATTTTAGCTTACTTTTCTGAAAAAGTAGAAAATAGGTGAAAAAAATCATGAAAGGCCTGATGCACTGAAAAAAAAAAAAGAACGCTTAAAACAATTGAGTCGAAAAAGCACAACTTAATAAAAATAATTAAACACACTGAGAAATTTAAAATAGGAAAGTTGGGTTTTGAGCTGCGGAAACTGTGTACTTGTCAGTCTGTCTATTGGTCAGTTTTTCTGCCCCCCCCCCCTTGCAATAACTTTTGAGTGCATAGTCCGATTCGATTTTTTTTAATCGAAAGATCCCAGTGAGGACAATACACTACCATATTCGACTTCTTGATTTGAATAATGTTTCATTCAATTTCGAATTTCCGATTTTTTCCCCTGTCCTCACTTATAACTTTTGAAGGAACAAGTTCGATTCGAGAGAACATTTTTTTTTTTCGAAATACCTCCGAGAAAACACCTCATTCCTGAAGTTAAAAATGCAAGACAACGTGTCCAAAAGTACAAATAAAATGTTTAAAAAGAGTTAGAAACACCTTATTAATGTTTCATTTTTTTATTTGAACACATTTTCATTAAATTTTGAGCATTTTTTTTTTTTTTTGAAAGACCATTCTTACATACCCGGTGATGCAATTGACAAAAATGTTTAGGAGAACTCATTTTGAGTTATAGGGGACCCACCAAAAGAAAAGTGGTTTGAAAAAACTTATATTTGCAATTTTTACAATTAAAAACCCTAAATACCCCCCCCCCATACTACAGAATTGTACGAACACTTAAAAAAATAATTTAAAAAAATAGGAGGTTCAGTTGTCACCTCCTGTTGACAAGGGCCCCTAACAAGGGGGACTCCCCTTAAACAATGGACCTGCTTCAATCGCAAATAGTACGATAAAATTTAATTTTGATGTGTTGTTTAAAACTGTTTTTCCTCTTTAAAAAGCTCTCTGCTTTCCATGTCATAGGCTTGATAGTAGCTTTTTGCTTTAACTCGCACATGTAAAGTAAAAGATTATTGTAAAGCCGTCTTTCAAAAGCTTTGCAGATGACCAAAAATGGGAATCAAGTTTCCCGTTGGACGCAAATAGTGTAATCGCACCGCAGCTTCCAGTTTCATTATAACTCGCTAAAATTGGCGATTTTTCAAAAAAAATTAGCTGACTTTAGGACCTTATATTTCGATAACGGGGGCGCGAGGGCAAAAACGCGTGCGTCCAGAAACATGTTTTACAATGCTCTTTCGATTGGTACTAATTAAAAAAAAATTCATTATTCCATGATCGCGTACTTTCCTGGTTAGAAACGGCAGGCTTAAAGCAAATCAGAGATAAAGCTTGCCCACTTCAACTTCTCCTGCGCTACCGTACACCTTTGTGCTAAAACGTGAACTGTTGAAAAGCGGACTCCAACTTTTGGAAGTGGAAATAATTTCACCACATTGCACTACACTATACTTCACTAAAATGGTTCATTAAATTACGGGAGAAGTAAGAAACACTTCAACTAAATGGCAACGTAAAAATGGAACGCCAGTTAACCCCTTTACAAAGAGTGACATCTCGAAGACGTCAAGAAATCAACAATGGCACTTGAAATAAAAGAAGTATCTGACACATCTGCAATGGTAAATGACATAAGACTGCAATGGCATAATGTCTCGGAGAGGTCATCGTCATTGTAGGTCAAGGGGATCAAGTTATTGTAAAAATTTATCGCTATTGTTTATAACGTTATTGGCATGCTATGGGGTTAATAAAAACTAATTATTCGTGATTATCATTAACTGTAAATTCATTTTGATGTCACGTAGTACCGTTGCCGCTCCAGGTAAAAAGGGTGCAGGAAATACACTCTGTTAGGCGTGAGGAAAGTATTTTCTTCTGTTGAGGTTTAAGTGATAGTAAAAGAGGTCTTTTTTCTCCACTGGAGGTATTTAGTTACTACAGTTTTTACATGAATACATATACTAATAATAATGGTAATGTGGTTTAAAACCATGGTTCGTGTTGGTTAACCCCCTGACTCCGCCTTTTGCTCCGCCCTGCTACTTATAGGTTTCGACTATAATGTTCCAGGTCTAAAAGTGTTGATCACTTACTAAACGCTGTCGTTCCAAATCCAATAACATAGGATGTTTTTCCGGTGAGATCTTGGTCTCTCAGACTATCGTAGGGCAGACAGACGGGGGCGATCTTGTCCGTGAATTCAACAGGCCGTGCCAATCGCAACACAGCGATGTCGTTCCTGTAAGTGCGCTGGTCGTACTGCTCGTGGCGCTTTACGGACTGTACTGGAACTGTAACAGCACCAGGCTCGTTGTTAATTCGGAGGTCGTGGGCTCCGAGGCGAACTTGCAGTTGACTGGGTTCCATCCTGAAAAGAGAGAAATGTCTAAGCTTTGGAAATGAAACTATGTAATAGACATTTTCTTACGAAAATTAAACCATTAAATTGAAATTAACCGGAATCAAACCATATTCTGATTTAATTATATTTTATAATATTATTCTGGAGTAAATGTAGAATGAGATGACGTAGAACACCTTCCAATACTTTTAAGCCTCAATGCTTGTCAGTGCCATGCATTCATGCCAAAGGTGGCCCAATAGGGTACTAAAATCTCCATTTATTTGAAATATCTTTAGTAGTAAATGATGATTTTGCTTTTATTTTGTAATCACTTATAATGTTGTCTTCACCAATGCAAAATTTCGTTTCATGCTGACAACTCCTTCTTGGTGCTCAATTTTTAATGGCAAAACAGTTATTAATTTCGATACTTTAATATATCCTTACATTATTGCAAGTTTTTGATAAGAGAAAACATTTTGCAATGTCTTAAGAGGAACAAAGCTTTTCTTTCTTAAAATACTAGTTAAACAGAGAAGGCAAATGGTTGCTTCCTAGTCGCCAAAATGGAACCGGGTCCCATTTTGTATGATTGTCATGTGACAATCGCGTGTCCCTTGCGTTGCCAAATTTCAGCATTTTATTTTCCTTCTTTTTTTAAGCTATAAATATTGAAGTCGCATATGTTTGATACCAATACAAAATTTAATGAATGAATGACAGAAACAAAACTTACGTGTTCGCTCCTCGTCCGCTCACAATACAGTGAGCTGCAGTGATCACATGACGATTTGTCACCAACGCCCCTCCGCAATCCGGACTCATTGAACCGCTTCTTTTCTGCACAAACACCACAGCCTAAAGGAGTTAATAAAGATAAAGACCTTCAGTCTCTTTTGGGCAGATTTTATAAACGTGAATTACTTTTCATAGAGGGAAAAAAAAAACAGTATACTTATGTTCGTTTCGGTGTATTATTTTCAAAGAACTTGTGCTTGTACATTCACTTTACTTTCAAGGGGGCGAAATGATAGTAATTTAATGGATACAAGAACTGTGTGCTTAGTTTTAATTAAATGATACAGGGACCGCGCTAAGGATTTTAAGTTGTTAGCCGGTAAATTAGCCAAATTTCAAAAGTCTTAGCCAAACTACGAGAGTTTTAGTCAAAGAATTTTAGTTGTTTGTTTTTTTAATGTAATAAGTGTATTTTTCCCCTAAGTGAAAATTTTTGACAATTTTCCATTCGCCAATACTTTAGCCAAATCAGAATTTTTTTCGCCGAATTTTCTATTTTATCGCATTTGGCGAGGTGGCGAACCCTTACCGCGGTCCCTGTGATACAAGAAATGGATAATATCGTTCACGGAATAAATAACTGTATCCTTTCGTTTAAGGGATGAAGGAAATGAGTCATTTTGTTTGAAGGGTATGAGAAACAAGTAATTTCGTTCAAGAGAAAAAATAAATGTGTATTTTATTTCAGGAGATAGAAGACATATAGTTTCGTTCAAAGGAAATGTGCAATTTCGTTCAAGGGATAAAAGGAATGCAATACAAAAGAACTGAGTATTATCGTTCAAAGGATAAACGAAATCTGCAATTTCGTTCACGGAATAAATAACCTATGGGATTTTAATCAATAGATAAAAGGAATGCGTAATGTCGTTCAAAGGATAAATGCAATCGGTAATATTAGTCAAAGGATAAAAAACTCTGTCTAATTTTCATTCAAGCGATAAAAAGTAACTCTACGCATTTCGTTAATGTGTCATTTTGTCCAAAAGGTTAAAAAAAAAAAGAGTAATTTTGTTTAAGAGAGACAAAAGAGAAATGTGATTTCGTTCAGGAGATTGAGAAAACGTGTCACTTTGCTCTAAGGAAATGTGAAATTTCGTTCAGTAAATAAAATAAAGGCAATTTCATTCAATGAATAAAAGAGATAAGTAATGTCAATCAAAGCATAAGCAAAATCTGCAAAATTTCGTTATTTCAATCAAGAGATGAAGTAACTCTGTGTTCAAGAAATAAATGAACTGTGTAATTCCGTTCAAGGAATAAAATAAATGTTCAAGGGATATTTACATTCCATTTTACGATGCAAAACTTTATGAATAACGTCTACTGCAATGTCAATTATTGGGATTATTATTGTTATTATTATTATTATTATTATTATTATTTGCAGTTCACTTCATTTTAATTCAACTAATTTATTACATTTTGCGTGAGAAACGGAAGCACAATTAACTTTGCAATATTTAAGGTTCTATGATTGATTCCTGTGAATTTCTTTCTGGCATCGAATTTTAAGGCAAGAGTTAGTTACTCGAAAATTTAAGGTTACGGTACCTGATTTTCCGTTTTAGATCAATCGACAGGGGGGAAAAGACACTACCACGTTTAAAATTAAATAATTTTTAAAAAATCTCAAATTTAGACATATCAGAGCATCAACATTAATAAAATAAAAACAGTAAGCAATCTTTGATTACATAATGAATGAAGAGGGAAAAACACACATTAAAAGTAGTTGGTGGCAATGAACTGCGACTTCAAAGACGTAAAGGAAGGAAGAGGAAGGAATATTTCCGTGATGAAGTTGACTCTCATAAAAACAGAAAAATGTTTACGTATCGCCAACATTCTGTAAACAGCGATTTCCAGGTGACATTAACATTCTACACAATGAAACCAGGGCTGACTAGGGGCCATATGAGCTAAGTCGAAAACTAGGGGCCCGGCCCTTTGGGGAGGGGGGACAAACTGACTAGGGACCCGCCTTGGCTAACGAAACAGCTGTAGGAGGTTAAAGACGCTGAAGCTGCTCGTGTAGAAAAAAATGATCGTCCGACGATACGAAAAAATATACATATTACAAAGATAACCAGAAAAACAAAAGACTTAGGCAGGAATGTAGAACAAAGGTATATTGACGGTTGGATTGCTTGATCGCTATTGAAAACTAGAGATTTCACAATGGACGAAAGTCCACAACTCGTGGAAATCCTACTATTTACCTCCATGTTTGGTCATATAGTTACATGAAAACTAATTATTTGGTGATATCATACATTAGTTCATCATTTTAATATTTAATGGTCTTTTCAATAAAGTAATTTTACTCAACATCAAAACACAACAGAAATTAATGCTCCATTAAATCTAACAAGTCATTAAACAAAATTAAAAATGTTTAATAAAAATATAAAATAAACCATTAAATAAATACATTAAGCCATTAAAATACAAAATAAACTGTCAAACAAAACGCTTAAGTCATTAAATAACATTAAAAGCTCCAGTAAGATGTGAAATAATGCGTTAAATAACTATATCAGGTCATCGAAAATATAAATGAATAAATTCATAATAGAATAATAAATAAAACAAATAAGTAAATAAACAAGTTCCAATAAAATGTAAAATTAAAGCAAGAGGATCAAACGTAGCGACAACGTATTAAACTAATTTCATTTGAGCAAAGATTCGTAATTACAAGTTAATACTAGGTTACATTAGTGAAAAATTATTTCCATTTTCTTCTACGTTAAAAAATGTCAAAATATCTTACCATCCACGGCCAACTGCCTTTTTCCGCTTCCTGTCCCCCTACGACTCGGGTTTTTGTGTATAAAGTAACCCCGCAGCCTGAAACAAGAAAGTTTCCAATTAGAATATTGCATTATGTAAGTATAAACAGGTTATACACAGAATTCGAACCTTGGTTTGGATCTCATAACCGTTGATTGTACCGTTACCATCGAAACTCCAAGCCTTCTGTCTGATTTCTGACGTCACTCACTTGAGGCCAGCGGATTATATTGGCGCTTATTATTGGCACGTTTTTATTAAACTTTTCTGTCAAAAAATTGTTGATTTCGAAAAGAAGAAAATCAAACTTTTGGATCATATAAAACTTTTCTGAAATGAATATCCAAAGCACAATTCTAAAAAATATTTATTTACATGCCAGTATATTTTTCCATAAATTACAAAGATCTCAAGGGAACGAAAAAATATGAGCTTTATTTTTCTCATCATAGTTTCTTCTATATTTAGAAATCGAGCTCTTGTTTGGCATTCTTTTCCAGTCGGTCTGAAAAAATTCAGGAATGAAAAAAATGTTATGATCACGTAATGATATAAATGTTCATTAGTACAAAACACGAATCATGCTTGTTAAAATTACCTATACCAATAGGTTTTAAACTGCTACTACTAAGAGGTTTTAAAAAAAAAGTTTTATTTAATTTTTCCTATTCTAATTAAATCTGTCAAAAGCTCAAAACTTATAACATTGCTGTCAGTAAATTACAGAATTTTAAAATGTTTGCCCTAAGCTCAAAAATTTATATGATCTTATTATTTGTATTTATAATTAAAAGTTCAGTATTATTCATTAGAAAATACTTTAATGTTTTTGACACATATTAATACATGATAGATATTCATGATCATGATGTTGAGAGAAGTAGGAATTGTGGGCGGCTTACTAGAATTATTTTTAATTTATTTTTTTTCTAATAAGTAAGGTTTTATTCATGTTTGATTTTTCTTTACAAAAGCGCAATTTGTAGTAAACTTTTAATATTAGTTTGCTTGCTTCTTCATTATTTCTTTAGTTGAGATCAAATGTAGGTTGTCGGCCCTATCTATTGCTCTAAATTTAAAGATACACTGAAGAGTTTCGACAATGTTGGTTGTTGGCGAAGCTAAAAATTTGGCTCAATTTCTTGACTCGCAAACTTTTTTTTTTACAAATCAATCCTTCAAAAACCATTCAGAACTATAAAATGTCAAGGAGCAGTTAAAATTTCGCCAAACCAAAACTCGTCTAAATGTGCGGTAGTTTTCGCAATCATAAAATTGCGCCAAAAATCCCCACCTAAACGTTTTCCAAAATATTTAGCGCAACATTTATGTTAGTTTTAATTTTGTTTTATAGCTTCATTTATTTCGTTGACCGATTTCTTCAAATTTGAGAAAATTGTGTTAATATTGTTAAATGGCTTTTGAAATTTCGCCAAAAATTTTACTTTGATTGACTAGCGGAACATTGACTAGCGTATGTGACTTGAAATCACATCCGAAAAAAATTGTTGAGAAAAATACTTTAATTTTAATAATTCAAGTTTTAAGGTTTGGAAAAAGCAGATTTTACCAAAATGGCTTTTGCAAATTTTTGGCGAAAATAATTGTCGAAGATACAATACGTAAATCTCTACTAATAATAAAGCTGAAGGTGGTTCTGTCTGTCCTTCTTTCTTTCTTTCTTTCTGTCTGTCTGTCTGTTACGCGCGTAGCGCCAAAACCGTTCGGTCGATTTTCATGCCACTTGGCACAAAATTAGTTTGTAGTATGTAGTTTTGCACCTCGAAGCGATTTTTCGAACATTCCATTTCGTTCTTTTTCTATTCGAATTCTTAGAGGAAATTCGATAAAATAGGGAAGAAATATTCCATACACATTTTCAAGTCTTATGTCATTCGAAAGCTTGAAATTTTCTGCACAAAATGACGTTTTTTCGAAGTTTCTACGATCATCAGGAGAGCTGTAACAATTGTTTTTAGAAACCCGAAATTCAAGGCTTACCTTCAGTAAAGCAAGCCAAACGATTCTAAAATGGCTTTGCTCGCGAATAAAATTTGTTTGAAAATAGAGATGAAATGAATTATTTTATCAACGGAAATCAACTTTTCATGTTGTTACCATGGTTACGTTTTTATTTCGTTCTTTTTCCCTTAATAATTTTAAAAATGTATTTGTTTTTGTAACAATCCAAACTCCAAGCCTTATTAAAATTAGTCAAATGAAATATTAAAAACCGTGATAAGATGGCACCTGTCAATCAAATGAGAAATCGAGTCCTTTCCTTAAAATACAGGATACCATTCTAAATTTATCGTCTGCAAAACATATTTTACTTCATTATTAATTTATTTCAATATAAATTGCAGCAAATGGCTTGAGTGAACGAATTTAGCTTTTAATTTATCGTTTGCTGGTTGATCTTTGTCGATGTTTATTGTTTTTATTATCATTGTGAAGAATAATGCACGAAATTTCTATGACTAATACTTAAAATTTTTAGGATCAGTTGAGTTTAAAAGAAAAAATTGCTCCAAATATACTTTTGCAATGTGATTATTTATTGTTGGACTGTAATTTGCAGCAATAATTGCATTTAATAAATAATGAAAGACAATATTAAAAATTATTTTTTTGGCGACTTTTTTACAATTTGGCATTCAATTCTATTTCAGTATATTTACTTCTATCTTATTGCGATATTGCAACGTTCTTTCTAAAGTATGTCATTTCGGAAAATGTATTATTTTGTTTTTGAAGTTAGGAAAGAAAACTTTCTTCTTCTTTTAAACTTTGGTAAGATTTCTGTTGGTTTCTGTGAGCAACAAAATTTTTCTTATTTTTTCTTTTGGCTTATTTTTGTGCACCTATCTTTGGGGTTGCATTCGAATGTCCCCAAGGGGGTGATTTACCCCTTTTATGGGGTAATCAGGGCTTTCAATGCAGACCAAAGTGATATGAATTGGCGCGACCACTTGGCGATATCTCGCCAAGCTTTTGGTCACCAAGTGTTTGACGCCAATTTGGCGACATATCGCCAAGTTGGCAATAAATTTAGCGAAAAAAAATTTTTTTTGGGTTCAATTTGACGCTATTGGCGATATTTTGCGAAAAATCTACTGAATGATGTTAAAAAATCGGCGATATTTAGGAGATTAATCATTGTAAAACATTTTTTTGCATTGTTTCGTGGCAAACTAGGGATGCAAATGTTTGAATTGTTATCTTACTCACTTCAAGCACTATTTTAGCACTTAAGGCATCTACTAAGAAATTTACACGTAAAAGGAAGTAGTGTAGGGTCCATACCAAATTTTTATATCATACTTTGAAGGAATTATAGTTGAATTATAACTAAAATAGAGTATTTTTTTCTGCTATATCATTTTTTTACAAATGAACTTTTAATTTTATACCACGGGCAAAGCCGTGCGGGTACCGCTAGTCGGTACATATTTCACTTTCAGCAAACTTTTAAAAAACGGGCCAAAACCAAGTATTAATAAAATTCTTATCATTAAATCTGTCAGTTTACGATGTAAATATCACAGCATATTTATCTTACAGCACACGATGGATTTAGGTGTTTTTCCAGGAATGGATTACTTTACTGAAAATGGCTGCTCATAGGTATTTCGTCGGCAGGTTGTATTTGAGTTTGAATAGATACAAAATGTTTGTCAATTCATTACTCTAAACGCTTTAAATATTTTAAAATCCTTTAACAGGTAATGCGAAATCGTTGGATATTGTTTAGGAAAAGGGTTAGTTTAGCTAGCTTCTTGACTTAACTTTCGAACCTGGCGGTTACATTTTGAAAAAGTACAGCTTTTACAATCCGGAAAAAGAAATTTCAATTAGGCAAGCATTTTCCATGAATAAATATTTAAATTTCGCACAGAAAGTCGGAAATATATCAAGTAAACTTAAAGCTCAGTCAACTAATCTCTAAAATATCGGAAATTTCAGTTAGAACTTAAAAATCAGTTAATTTTCAAGATTATAAAGGAATATGATGCATGAAAGAAAGCACAGCTTACCTTTTATGATCCAAATGTAGGTTTCTGTGATAAAATCCAACTGGAATAAGATTATTCTTGCTAGTTTGAATGGGTTTTGTGTATAATAACAAGCTGGAAAATGAAAGAAACTGGCCTCAATGTGATGACGTAGTCCCTAGCAACCGTTTCAGACAGAAGGCTTGGAGTTTCGATGGTAACGATTGTACTCATGTATTTCCAAATGCAAAACTATTGCCAAAAAGACAAGAAATTTTACGAGATTTTTTTCAATAAAAATATTATTTTGGTTCACAAGAAACCTAAGTTTTTATACGGTCCCTTGGACACTGGTTGTGTTAAGAAAAACTTTTCACTGATTTCATACAGCAAAAAAGTTGGTTGCTGTTTATAAAAAGAAAAAAAAAACTCACATGTGGCATTGGTTTTCGGAAAAAGCGGGGTTGTACAAATTTAAAAGCATGTAGTACAAACTATTTTTACCTCTGAACAATTGAAATTTTCCCTATGCAGCAAAGGGGCTCTTGGTAGTATGGACTTGAGAATCCTTGACTTTAAGCCATATTATCAATCCTAATATGATAAGATACAAAGATGTAAGAGTTTTAAACCAGCCCCTTCACCAGTAGAAAATTCCAGCACGAATCCTCTCAAGAGAAAATCTTGTAAAACAGTACACATTTTTCTGCCCTACAGTTAAAATATGACGTAAGTAAAAATAATGGTGTAAGCCACAAGTGAGACAGAATTATGCTTTGGTAGTAGCTCAAAAAAGAGAGCATCGGGGTTAAACTTTTAGGATTAAAACTCCGAAAAAGGATTGACTTTTAGCCATATTATCCATCATAGTATGGTATTGCACATACATGTAAGAATTTTTGAACGTCACTTCTCCCAAGAGGAAGTTTTGGCTTGATAAAACCACCCCAACAGAAGAAAATTCTGGCGCGATCTAACCAACCTCCATAGGAGTAAATTCCAATCTGATATGAACTTCAACCCCCACAGCAAAAAGTTCTATCGTCTAAAGGTCTAATAACCTGTTTGTTTACTTTCGGTCTATCTTTTCTGTGAGCAGAGTGTAGTGCACAGATTTTTGACTAAGCAAGCTGAGCGCGAAGTTCCAATATGGATCCGAGCCACTATAGGACAAGATTGAAAAAAGCGCTAAACCGCTAATAACATCGTTGCCTTTACCAAGATTGAAACTCGGGATCTCCGCGAGAGACACCTGCTGTTCCCATTATGCCACTGGACGAGGGGATAAAGTAAAGAATTTATTTCAAAGAAATAAATCATAAAAAGAAGCATGGAAGCTCTAATCATTCGAGTACCCTTTGTAAGTCCGTTTCAAAGCCACAGGAACAATCTGTTACGTGACAGCAACAACAAAGTTTTGTTGCTAAAGCCGGCAGTCTGTAAACAACAAAATGCTGATTTCACACTGACCGTAACAGCAATAAAATACGTTGCTGCTCTTGCTATTGCTTTAACCAACAGCGTAGGACCAGCTTTCTTGTTCTCTTTTGAATCATAGCAATCAACCAATTGTGATCCTCTGGGTAAATGCAATTTCCAATGATGGATTTATGATAGCCAGTTAGTTAATGATTAGGACGAGACAACTAAATAACTCAAAGCATGGCAAAAAGACTGAGAAAATGTTTTGTCGTTGTGGCAGTCAGTAAGAAACTAACATAATGTTTCATATTACAAGATAACAGATGGATCTAAATGCAAAATTTAGGATAGTTTCAGCAACCTGGTGAAAATGAGTAGCATTTAAACATCCTATGAAATTTTGACTGCTATCTTTATTTCTCAATTAAGAAAAACTTCGCATCGATTGTGAAAACATCGCAGTTTCAGACGCCAATATTTTTCTCACGTCACTGCTTCCACATAAATTAATTATCTGTTTTTATTTTCAAACGCGTAAGGCTTAGTTGTTATTAATTTCCTCATTCAAAACTACTTTGTCCCAGAGGGCGATGTTAGTTGACTACTCTGTGACAGAATACAAAATCTTGCTCTGTTAGGGTTAATATCCATCACAACGCTTAGCAGTACAACATGGCTGCCATCATATTCGACGCGAAATCAAGCATATTTCCTGAATTTTTAAACAGCAGTAAAAGTGTTGTAAAAGCTCATAATCGGAGCCTACTGTCTGGTAAAAATGAAGGCTTCGTCAATGTCCCCACTCTTGGTCTGGATGTCGTAGTTCTCCGTGTGCTCGTGGTTGTTCTCAAAGTAGTAGTAGTTGTTCTCTGAGTAGTGGTAGTTGTTCTCCTAGTAGTCGTCGTTGGCCGCCTCGTTCGAAATGGCCTTCGTGTGGTAGTCATAGGATTTATGGCATTTCTACCCTCATCCCTGGGCTCGGGACAACATACCTGGAAAATGAAATGTGAATACGTTCTATTGGTAAAAAGGAAAGTTTTCAGCGTGGAGAAAAAAAAATGATCCAGCACCATGAAATTCTGCTCGTGCAAAATGTTTCCCAGAATGAATAAACAATTAGGAAATAACAGGTACATTAATTTTTGTCGGTAATGAAGCTAATTCTCTCTGGCTGCTATACAAGTCGATCCTCGGTAGGAAATAGACAAATTATCGACTGGCAATGATGACCTGATTGGTAAGGTGACTCACTGCTCATTTCAGTTTTCGGCAACGAGGGCTCTGAAGGGGAATATAGATGTTACGCTGGTCAGGCGAAAGCGGCAGACCCGGTGTTTAGTGCCCCAACACGCTCGGTGCTCATTTTATCAACCTACTGAAAGGATAAACGACTGACTCAACAGTACACAACCTGGGAATCGAACCCGGGTTTGCAGCCCGCTAAGCCACAGGGCTTTTTTTTTAAAAAAAATACGCTTTTATTAGTCTCACATGTGGGTTTGTTTGCTTGTATATATGTAACTCTGAATAAAAGATAAAACTCACGTTCTTTGCAAACATAAAAGTAATATATTTAATACTATTATTAATAGTAAAGGCTAAACTGTATTAAATGTTGATGTATTATAAGTGCATGTAGAGACTTAGCGGATATTCTATAGTTTTGAAAATGAGAGTATTATAAAAATACAGTTTAACCTTTAGTATTAATGATAGTATTAAGTATATTATACATAATACTATCCTACAACAAGTTAGTTCGATTAACTCTAAAAGCGTATTTTTTAGATTTTTAAAACTATATTTAGTTATTTCAGTTACTGTTTGTCGTTTTTATCTTTTTGTAACAATTTGAAATCTTGCCCAACTACCCAAAGTGACAGAAGAGAGCAAATATAATAAAAAGCTTTTAATAATAAACCTGCAGTTATGTTGCAAAGGAGAGTATAACATTTCTGTTTTTCCAAAACAAAACAGCGCCTTTACTTACTTTAGGCTCATCTCCTTCGAAGCCACAGAAGTAGTTGCGCAGGCGCCTGGGGTTGTTCCCCAACCGGAGGGCGGTGCAGGCGGTCAGGCGCAGGCAGCGTCCGGGCTGGCCGTCCGGAGTCCGGCAGTCGGCGTTGGGCTGGCGGTTGCTTCGGCTGTCGTCCTCGAACACGACTGGAACAATAGTAAATGAATAGATATTGGATTACTTTAACCCATTAATGCCTGACATTTTTTTTCCAAACATATATTGTATACTAGTTACAAACAGTGTTTAATGGACAGGAAAAATAATTTAAAAAATATTATGTAAAAACTTGTTTTTTTATTAAAGAAAGCAAAATCATCCCTTAAAAATTACGATAAACCCCAGAGGGTACATACTTTTTTTACTAAAATTTTTTTCTGTCTACGATATAATATTTAAAAAGACATTTTATAAGAAGAAATAAAATCAGCAATTAACATAAACTGGGAAGCTGGAAATAACTTTGAAAACTTAGCTTTTTTTCTTCAGATTGTGAACGATGTCATTTTTGATAAAGATCATGTTAAAACTGCTACGAAATACACTTTACAATAGTTATGTGATGCAATCTGTTTATAACGAATTGAAACAATACCAAGGTACTAATTGAACACTATTATTTGGTTGAAATGTTCATTTTGGGGAAATTCAGACCCTTTTCTGGACCATACATAAAAAGGGACGCTAGGCATTAATGAGTTAAAACTGAAATAAATAAATAAATAAACAATCTGTACGGAGGCAAAAGAAACATCAAAACCGGAAAGCAAAAGATTAACTTTTTTTGAGAGGGAGGGGGTGGGGGTTGTCCATAAAAAAGCGTCATATTCCTTTTCCAACACATTACACTCTTTCTTTTTTGGTCACTTAGTCATTTTTCAACTTGCCCTCTCCCTCTGTCACATATCACGCAATATTACAAAAAAATGTGAAAATCTGAATTTCAACCAAAAAGTTTGATTTGCAATTCCCGTTGTGTTGTGTCAATACGTGAAATACACTGCGATGCAAAAGTTTAGACAAATGGCAAATATGTGAATAAAAAGAAAACTATTCAACGAAATGCTTTTAAATTTGTACTGCAGGTACACAATATGGTCCCAAATACGTGCCTGGAGTTCTTAAAATTATAACTGGAATCAAATTTTGGATATTACAGAAGACATTTTTTTACATTGTTGATAAAGTTTAGACAATAGTCAGATTTTATGCAAATATCCCTTGAAATGTGATTGGTGGAGGAAATGCGGGATTGTATTATTCATTTATAAAGTGCATAAATTGCTGAATACAAAATTAAAATCTCAGAAGCTCTTTAGTTCTCGTGTAAAGAAGATGAAAAAGTTTGGAAGCCGAAATTTGAAAATGAACCTACTTTATTAATTTTTTGTCTTTTAAATCTGCTCTAGTATGGTAGTACATTGTTTTTTACTTTAAGGGGAGCAAATTCAGACATGCGTATCGATCAAAAAGTCCAAGGAAAATTAGATTTCTTAAGAAGGAAGGAATTGAAAAAACGTTTCAAACTGACGATTCGCCCCTTAATCCTACAAAACTTCAACTTGGGTCAAAAACAGCACGTGATAGCATAAGTAGATGAACCACTGAATTGGAATGCATAAAAAAAACAAAGAATTGTGCTTGAGCCTTTTCGTACAGAGGGTCCCAAATAAGCCAGATTTTATTGGTAAAAGCAGCACAGCATATGATCATTGGATATTTCTCAAGTCCCGCAAAAATAATTATAATTCATCTAGGCTATCCCCATTATAATAATTTTTAACAAAGAAAGTACCATTCATTTTTTAGTCACGATGATACATATGCTGAATTTTAACATTAAAATCTGGCTTATTTGGGACACTCTGTTCGAAAAGGCTCAGGCACAATTCTTTGTTTTTTTTTTTTTTTTATGCATTCCGATTCAGTTGTTCATCTACTTATGCTGTCACGTGCTGTTTTTGACCCAAGTTGAAGTTTTGTAGAATTAAGGGGCGAATCTGAACCTCTTTTTCAATTAATTCATTCTTAAGAAATCTAATTTTCCTTGGACTTTTTGATCGATACGCATGTCAGAATTTGCTCTCCACAAAGTAAAAAACAGTGTACTACCATACTAGTGCCGATTTAAAAGACAAAAAATTAATAAAGTAGGTTCATTTTCAAATTTCGGCTTCCAAACTTTCTCATCTTCTTTACACGAGAACTAAAGAGCTTCTGAGATTTTAATTTTTTACTCAGCAATCTCTCCACTTCATAAATGAATAATACAGTCCCGCATTTCCTCCACCAATCACATTTCAAGGGATATTTGCATAAAATCTGACTATTGTCTAAACTTTTGCAACAATGTAAAAATATGTCTTTTGTAATATCCAAGATTTTATTCCAGTTATAGTTTTAAGAACTCCAGACACGTAATTGGGACCATATTGTGTACCTGCAGTACAAATTTGAAAGCATTTCGTTGAATAGTTTTGTTTTTATTCACATATTTGCATTTTGTCTAAACTTTTGCATCGCAGTGTACATTCGTAAAAGATTTAACCTATTAATGCCTGACATTTTTTTCCGAAGATATTTTGTATACTGGTTACAAACAGTGTTTAATGGACAGGAAAAACAATTAAAAAAATATTTTGTAAAAAATAATTTTTTATTAAGGAAAGAAAAATCGTCCCTTAAAAGGTACGATAGATCCCAGAGGGTACCTACTTTTTTTATAAAAAAAATTTTCTGCCTACGATATAATATTTAAAAAAACATTTCATGAGAAGAAATAAAATCAGCAATTAACATAAACTGGGAATAACTTTGAAAACTTAGATTTTTTCTTGAGATTGTGAACGATGCAATTTTTGATAAATATCATATTAAAACTGCTACAGAACACACTTTACAATGGTTATGTGCTGCAATCGGTTAATGACGAATTGAAACAATACCAAGGTACTAATTGAACACTATTATTTGGTTGAAATGTTCATTTTGGGGGAATTCAGACCCTTTTTTGGACCGTCCCTAAAAAGGGACGCTAGGCATTAATGGGTTAAAAATGTTTTTGTTTTAGAATACTTTGTTTGTTCAGATTTTATATTAAAAATGAAATAGTAATAAAATATAATATTTTATTGAACTCTGTTGAAATATTAGTTTATTTTTAGTGAGAAAGCAACTTGAATTGGTGCAAAAAAATTGGTTGATTGAGTTTTTTCTGCATTTGTGAGTCTTTACTAGCCATAGAGATATCGGAAGATGTAAACTAGTTGGTAGAAGAGCCGTGAGAAGTACTGAAAAAGATTTATTACAAATTCCGTCTAAAGTCTTAGGCAATTCAAAAGCTTCCAGTTAGTCCAATTCCGCAGTAGTGGTTTAAGATATCAATAAATGTTTGGTGAATTGCTAAATATCAAAAATAAAAAAATTGTGATTCCGGCAATGTATTAATGCCAAGAAGTTCGTCAGACAGCAAGATATTTGATCAACGCGTTACTTTTTTAAATTGTAAAGAAAAATACGAGGTCATTTTATGTGCAGTAATTATTTTAATCCTTAAATATCTTCGATTCTTAAATATTATTCCTTCTCTCTCTCTTTCTTTGTTTCTTTTTTGTTTTACTGGTATATTTTACATTCAGATATTTACGCTTCATTTCATAAACAATGATATGAAAAACTGCTGTTTAAAGAAAAAATTATGTAAGTTGTAAAAAAAAAAATACACGGCCATTTTATGTGGAGTAATTATTTTAATTTATAAATATCTTCGATGCTTAAATATTATTCCTTTTCTCTCTTTCTTTGTTTCTTTTTTTTTTCACTGGTTGATTTTACATTCAGATATTTACGCTTCATTTCACAAACAATGCTATGACAAATTGGTGTTTACCTTGAAAAAAATTAATCAATGTTTTCATTTATGTATATTGAATTCAAAGAATTCTGATTTTAAAAAAATCTACCGGATTCATATTTTCCAATCATTTAAAAAAACCGAATATGATCAATGCTTTCTGAAGCTGGTTGATTCATTTTTGATTTGTTGCCCAACATCGAATTGGCCCAGTTTCGTTATCGATATCGCATGGAAAGACATTGCTTTAGGCAAAACGTAATGATTAATTTAGTTCTAATCAAGAAAAGAACAGAATTCCAACGGAATCAACTAAGTTCATTTATATTTTTTATGAAAAACTGGTACCTCCACACTTAAACAAAAAATAACAATAATACACCCAAAGTAGGTTGTCATTTTAATATTACTAAACTTTAAAAAATAGATGTTGTTTTCACAGTATAATACAGCTAATTTTACAGTAATTGTAAGGTAATACACTGTAAAATTGCTAGTTTTGCAGTAGTAAACTGTAAAAACTCTTAGTTTACAGTAATAAACTAAAATTGCTAGTTTTACGGTTTATTTCTGTGCATTTTAGTTTTAAACTGGAACCTCTGTTGCCAGCATTACACTGTTGTTTTTACAGTATGATACAGCTAAATTTATGGTAATAAACAGTAAAATTGCTAATTTTACAGTAATGAACCAGGAACCTCTGCTGCCTGTATTTCACTGTTGTTTTTACAGTATAATACAGCTAATTTTATGGTAATAAACTGTATAATTTCCTTTCCAATGAAATTAATATTGAAACTTCTGATTAAAGATAAAATCTTCTTATTACGTCTGCTTAGCCCATATTTTTATCAAGCTTTTTTTGATGGATTGTAATACATCGACATCGAAAAAAATATCGAACCCAAAAGATCGATGTTGTAAAAATACCGATGTTTTAGCAAAAATACCTATGTTTCCAAAACATCGACATCGATGTCGCAGAACTACTTTTTCATTAAACACGTTAAAATATTAATAACACACTACATTACACATTGAATGCAAAAAAAAAAAAAAAAAAATGTTTTTGATGGAGAAACGGTGACTCAAAATTGCCCTGAATGACTGTTGTGTAGCAAAGATAGGTTGCTTCTCCGCACTGACAGTGTTATTGCAAAGAAAGTATTTTTACAGAATTCAACTGGAGTTGAATTCTCATGGATGTCCGGACTTGAAAAATGTCCGTATTTGAAGATCATACTCGAAAAACGTAATACCTGATGCAATGATTCCTACTTTAATCTTGTTTTGATAATCAGTTCGAATTATATTTGTCATTAAAATTTATAATACTTGATATTAATCATGTTTGTGACTAAACTACTGTCCCGGGCAAAAATATAGGGCAGGAAAGGAACAACAGAAATATTGAAGTAAAACAATGCAGATGGTTGGAGAATGAAAATGTCTGAAAACAAGGGTCATATTTAACACAAATTACGGAAAAATACATTGAATAGTTAAGCATTATTACCTTAACCACATATCTTTACGTTGAACATAAAGATGCTGGACAAAATTATAAAGCCCCATTAGCTACTAATGAAAATTAAGTTAATAGCCAGCAAAATTGCAGTGGCTTTAAGCAATCTTGAAGTCATAGACAAATTACGTCATTAAAACGTATTTTGGAGTGTTCTCAGAAGAAATACTAATGTAGTATACTGAAGCATTTTACTTGGAGTAAACATGTATAAATTATGTTTGCTTTCAAATATAAAAATACGAAAAATAATTCAATTCAGGGAGCCTATATCAGGAAAATTGGGGCCATTAAGACTGACCACTGTAGTAACAGCAAACCTGACTATTTTTCTCCATATTTCTTGCCTTTATGATAAGATTTAATTGCTAATTATGAGTTTTTATCATTACGTGATATAGGAAAACATGGGAAAAATAAATACAGTGAACTCTCACTTATGCACCGACCCAAGGGACCACCAAAAAAAGGCGCACACGTGAGAGAGACTCATAAGTGAACAAGCCTATTTAAAGGTCTAAAACGCAACATAAGTTCTAATGAGAGCATGGATAAGAATGTTTCTATAGAAAAGAGACATATTACTGTGGTTTGGCCATTACTGTAACGTAACTACAATGATACAGAGAAAACAAAAATTGTAGCATACCTAATCACAAACGGTTCCCTTTAAAACGATTATAATTGTCTCTCTCCGAACTCTAGTTCATGCGTTAAAAATGCCTTCCGTGAGCAATAAAGGCGGAATATTAAGGAGGAAAGTAAAGAAACATGCTTATTTTTTTGAAAAAATAATTAAATTTTTTACAATTTACAAAAAAAGTTGGCACATAAGTGAATCGTTTATTTCGAAAAGGTAACATCTCTATTTTGATCTCCTCTGTCTCTTTAGAAAATTAAACAGCGCACGGTTACATTTTTGAATGTCATAATCAATGAAAAAATGCCTTTAGTTAAGTACACAATTACTGCAATAATTTACCAAATAACCATTGATTATGACATTCAAAAATATAACCGTGCGCTGTTTAATTTTCTAAAGAGACAGAGGAGATCAAAATCGAGATGTTACCTTTTCGAAATAAACGATTCAAGTAAAATATTTATAACTAGCTGTGGGGCCCGGCGTTGCACGGGCTTTAAAGTAGTGATGAAAATTTAAATAAACTACTCGCCGTCAAGGCGGTATATAATGACACATAACCGCCAAGGCAGCTCGCCTTTAAAGTAGCGAGGAAAGTTTCAGTAATGATATATAACCGCCAAGGCAGCTCGCCTTTAAAGTAGCGAGGAAAGTTTCAGAAAACTACTCGCCGCCAAGGCGGCTCGCCTTTAAAGTAGTAAGGAAACTTAAAACGAATTACTCGCCGCCAAGGCGGCTCGCATTTAAAGGAGGGAGGAAAGTTTTAGCGAAACCGGTTTCGAAAAACTACTCCCCGCTAAAGCGGCTCGCTAACAAAAATTTCCCGCATAAAAAAGTCAATCGCATTATTTGCACATGCTTCCTCAGGAATAAAAACAATGTCAAGTAGCACATATTTAACACTCTCCCTAATAAACAAATACAATTCCCTACCAAAAACAAATATTTCCAAACCGCTCTCTTCCTGTAACATTAATTGCAAAATTCCAAACAAAAAAGTTGTTTTAATATTTAGATCGCAGCCAAAAAAAATCCCTGCTAAAAACATGAATTACAATTTAATTTGAAACACATTTTCAAAATGGTACCAGAAAAAAAATATAAGCCATTAAGTATGCAGGAATTCAAGTGAAACACGGACGATCGCATTATTTGCCTTGTTGAAACGCCGTAAAATGAAATGCTTTTAAGAAACGAAATGAAGAAAAGGACACCAACAATGAATTTAAAAGATGTCGCCATAGCAACGCAATAAAACTTTAATAGTTTGATCAGGAAAGAGGTTTTCGAACTCAAAGTTCAAACGCTTGTAACTTTTTTTCTAGTGGAGATAAAAGCTTGGTTCTTCGACTGTAAGTCGAATCAATTCTGGGGTTAAAAATATCGCTCTATCCAATGGCGTAAAAATCAAAACTGTGGAATAATTAGTTTATTTTTTATTGATGGTTTTAATGAACCAAGTATTGCAAGAAATCGGGTGAAGCCTTGCAAAAGGCAAGTTTAAAAATTGAATAACTCGTGCTGTGTTTAAGTTAGAGAATCGGAACAAACTGCATAGGACGGACAAAATTTTTCTGCTTCCAACGATATATAACATTAATATGTGTAAGTAATTTTTAACCCCAGTATTCGGCGATTTATGAGAAAATTGCCTTGAATTCGAATAAAAAACGAATCGCTTATCGAATCTTTTCAAACTATAGCCTAAAGTCTTTCTGGATAAATGGACTATTCAACACAAAAAGAATTTTTCAAATCGAACCAGTAGTTCCTGAGATTAGCGCGTTCAAACAAACAAACAAACAAACAAACAAACAAACTCTACAGCTTTATATATTAGTAAAGATTAGAGCGACGCATAAACGAATGATATTATCATCATTTTGCTATGGAATGTGCTGGGACTATTGAAAATCGTCGTACAAGTGAAAAAGACGCATAAATGAAGCGGTGTATAAGTGAGAGTTCACTACTTAAAACCTATGATTACGCAAAAACTGTGGGTGATGGAAAAAATTGTGATTGTATACTTGAAATCAGCCTCAAAAAGTCCTAGAAATACATACTATAAATGTTTCATTTAACAAAATCTTTGCTAACCAGTGTAATCATCAAAGTGGCGGAATTTGACCAATTACCGATTACTGCCGATTAATCGGTGCATCCCAACTTGTCGACATTGTTATTTCGCCATTCGGACCAAACGAACTGTCCAATTATTTCTATTCATTTTGGTTTGTTTATGTTAAAAACTATATCTCATTCTCTCACACTTTTCTTTTACCTCTCACTACGAAGTCCGAATATTTTTTTTCTTCAAAAATTCATGACTGTATCAGCATTTATTTTGAGTTAAAACTCTTTTTAAAACATCCTATATATTCGTATCATTGAAATAAATCATACAGTTCTTGTGGAGCATGGAGCGTTAAGTGTCAATCTAACAAAGCTTTTTTTTTTTTAATCGTAAAAACAAGAACGCCAAACTATAATGATGTCATATGTATGTAATTCTTTTCCTGCTCTCTTTACTGGGCACTATCTTCGAGCATTTTTAAAATTATTTTTACCAAACAGTTTCAAAATGAGGTTGCCTAAAAGGTTTTCTTAAGTATGATTCATTTACAAAAACACCTCTCGGATAAAAATAAAAAATAAGAATAAAGAAACTTCTCAAATTTTCACTCTTTCCTTAACGCGATCTTAAAATGATCAGACTTCGTAAGTAATCATTATGCTGTTTCTCTATCTAGGTATGAAAAGGTTCAATAAATACCGCGTCCTTGAGAATGAAGAGACATGATATTGCTTTTAAGAGCACCAGGAAACGCTTGTAAAAGACATTGTTATCATGTTTCCAAAATGTTTTCATTTTCCTTTGCGTTCCAAGAGACGTGTCAAAGTAAAAGTGAAATGAAGCTGCCTCATTTTCAGTTTTACTTCAATCTTTAAAATCAAATAACTGCATGAACTAAAGCTACGAAAACTGCGTTTAAAAACGTTGTTTCTGCGAGCTGATATTACAGGGAAGGAAAAAATAATAATTATCTGTGTTTGTTTATATGCATTAGAAAACTATAATGGTTATTTTCTAAATAAGGGGCCGTTCACAAATAATGTTTACCTTTGAGGAGAGGGGCTCTGTGAAATAGTGACAGTTTGGGACACTGGGGTAACAGGAAATGTGACATCGCACTTTTTCTCAATGAGAATATGTTTCTGTAAAATAGCGTGAAGCATGATAAGAGGAAGGAAGGGGTGAGGTGAAATTTAACATTTTGTGACGAAGAAAGGGTGGGGGGGGGGGGCAAAAATGCTGAAAAAAAAATATGATGTCATTTATGAACTAAGAGATAAACTTAGGTTATAAACATTGTGGTTTCTTTTTTTTTTTAATAAATGGAGTATCAACGTGCGATACCAACACCACCATGGAAACAATTGATGGTGTTCTCGACGGTGTGTTCGATACGTCTGAGGAGCTCTCCCTCCCCCTTTTTTTCATTTACTTACTTACTTACTTACTTTGTTTCAAAGCTGGGACACTGTTTATTATAAAAACTACTACTTAACATTATCGTCTAATCACTTAACTAACACTCTATAATTTAAGAAAAAACGATATTAGTAAAAAAAGTGAAAGCGCCTTTTTTGTGTAGTTTTAATTTGTAACCATTGAAACTTGAATCAACTGACGAATTATGAAATGAAACTCCAGTATTGGCATGGGCACCTATAACGGGGGCGGAGGGGGGGGGAGCTCTAACTTCCTCTAGATATTTCAACAGACTATTTTTAAGATATATTGTCTGCATTATTTTCAAAACATTAAAAAAAAGCCATAATTTAACAACAGTTATTACTAATTTCTTTATTTGAAACTTACTATATTGAAATTACTTTCAGAATCGTAAAAATGTACTTTGAAAAACGAAGTTAGCTTCTAATGAAAATGAAAGTATGAATCCCCTTTACATTAGAGTTGGAAGCATAGTATTCTTAGTATTCTTTAGCGCCACTTGTTATTGCAAAACATGCCCAACATTATATTATGGACAGTAGTGATTCAAAATCCCCATTAAAACAAAGGCAGTATTCTCTAAAAAATACCCATCATAATAAGAACAACAGAAAAATCCTTATCAAAATCAAGTAAGAAAGACGTTGGAAGTCAGCAGGAAATAGTTAGAAAGGGAAAAAAGAACCCCTTTAAAATAAAGCCTCAAAGCCTAAAAATTGTTTCAGCTACCCCCCCCCCCTTCCCTCTAAAATTGCACAAATAATCGCCCATGAGTCTTAGTGTCAAATGAAAAAAGCATAAAAATATCTTTTTCGGAAAAAAAAAGTTTACTCATTCCTCAAACAGCTAAAAAAATATACTTATATTTAAAAAGTACCCAATTTAGTGATTTGAGATTACTATGAGAGTAAAATTGAAACTCAATTATTGCTCACAACCAATACGATAGGAATTTACAACCGATTTTGGAGAAACCTTTGAACTTGCATCTTTTTTGAAGGAACTGTGATCAATGAACAGAAAAAGTCAGAGGTTTTTATCCTAATAAAAATTTAACTTACTTTATTCTTCTCAAATTTACAAAAATCTATATACCTAAATCTTCGTTGTAACGCTATCACTATGCAATAATATTAATAAGATAATTAATAGTAACGCAGTTAACTGAACTCTAATATCTTTAAACGAGCAATTCTTGTATATATATATATATATATTTCGGATCTCGAAAACGGCTCTAACGATTTCGATAAACTTGGTATCTTAGAATGGAGTTTTGGTTTCTGAGTTCATCTACGTCCGGCGTTTTTTCTGTTATAAAACTCGTCAGTTTTCACAAAAAACCCCGTTTTTTGTAGCCTTCATGAAGTAATGTTGAGACACTTTCTTTATCGCCATTTTCTTTATGACTTATTTATCAAATTGTTACTGTTTTCATTGCAACGACACGTTTTAAATTTAGACAATGGATTTCATAGTTAATCACATCAGCGCGGCTGAGTTGAAATTTATGAGTATTTGGTATTGGTATTGTTTTTTGAAATGTTAAGCAAGGCTTCACTAGATAGTTGTCTTATACAGGCTGTTTCCTTTCTTCAAAAGCCATGGGATGATAAAGCAG
>JAXGGA010016401.1:0-26745 GCA_038373865.1 Uloborus plumipes | reverse complement strand
CCAAAATTTTTACTTGTAGCGAAATTGCTATAAAAATAAAATTTAATCAATAAAAACACTATTGGAGAAAAAATTTTCACACTGGATTTCGCAGTCTAAAATTAAACGTTTCGTTAAAATTTTAAATGTTTTTTTATAAGTTACGAAAGTTCAACTATGTGTTACTCTCTTGATTGTATTGTTTTATGCGTCATCACGCACAAGCAATAGTTATGTAAAATGGTTTTGAAGACGTTTTGTGGGCAGAAAGATTATTAAATATAGCTTTTCAATCAATAAGTTTTACGTTTTACTAATTATTTCTATTTTGCACACTAATAATTTTCATCATTTCTTGAAGGACAACAAATTTGAAGAAGGCACACATTAATATGTTTTTCAGTAAAAGTAGGCTTTATTTCTAATAGGCATAGTGGAATGTAAAATTTTGACTTTTTTTTACAACTTGCTAAAATTTCTTATCTAAAACTGACAAAAGAGGTCGATTATGCTGAAGGATTTTTAAAATTTCAAACGACTGAAAATTTTCAAAATTACTTAAGTAATCTATATTTTCAAAAAAAGGAAGAAATATCGCTTTTGTGAACTCGAAAAACATATGGTACACCACGCAAAATTATCAAACATTTTTCATGGGGGCAATTCCATGCAAGTGTGGAAAAACGTTGAAAAACTTAAACTCGAGTAATGTGACCGTTCTGCATATTTTTTGGTTTAAAAATGTTAGAAGTTTCTTATTTATAACATTTTTTTTTTTAGGAATGTAGTTTTTTAGTTTCGGCAATACTTTGAAGTTGGTATTAGAGTATTTTATTTTCAGTGAAGCAAATGGTCAAACTTTCAACATTGATAAGTTTCAATTTTTTCCATTAGATAAATGTGACAAAGGAAGATTATTGTTTATTACACTTTAAATTAATATTGTTATGTGATGAAACAAGTGTTTTCAATTTAATTAAGTCATTTATGTCAATTTCAAAAAGGCTCTGTTCTATGTAACGTAAGTTATCAAAAACATGTTAAAGTTTTTACAGCAAATAAAGAAAGGGCAATACAATGTTAACTATGTTATATTTTCTATCTTATAAGTGTGTACTAAGCAAATAACAGTACTTTTCTTTTGAATATTGTTTATTTAATTTTTTGTGCTACAATCAAAACGTGTAACGTAAGTTACCCACATATGCAGATAACGTAAGTTACCTTAGTAGAACTTCAATACTTGTGTTTAGAAATAAAGTAAATTGTAAATAAAACCTATGTGGCTAATAGGAATAATTTATTCAAGAATTCTTTTAATTGTACTGTATTTACTTAATTTAGATTACTCATATTTCTTAAAATGTCTCTGTTTGTTAATAATATTACAATACACCTTTATTATAAATTACATGCTTATTTTTGATTGTTAAGATATTAATTCTCTTTAAACAATACTACTGCATTCAGAATATTTAGGAGGTAATCTACTATGAATTATTCAAAAATGACTTCTGTTATGATTTAAAGTTATCAAATATGTTTTGGAAAAAACAAATATAAAAATGTTTTATTTCTTTCAATTTGAAATATATTTTATTCTGCATTAAAATGCTACTGAACTCTGCAGAAAAGATGCGCTGTAGAAGGGGTATGAGAAAAGTCATGTGTATATTACAGATTCATAAATAAAAGTCACTCTTGATAGTATTGAAATATGTTAGAAAAAGCAAAATGTATCAAAAATATTTTCTGAAGATCCGCACATAGACAATGACCATTTAAGAACCAGAAATGAACAAAATGTAGGGTTTCGTTTAGTTAGTATTTTAAGGTACAAGAAGAAAAAACAGAGATAAAAGCTGGTGACTGGTGTGTGGTGAAGTACGAAAATACATTGTATCCTTGAGTTGTGACGATTATTGTAGAAAACGAGTTTAAAGTAAAAGTAATGGCTTCTGTTGGAACCAATTAGAAATGGCCAGAAACGACAGATGAAATTTATTATAAGAGAAAACATGATTCGAAAATATAATTACCTGAATTTGTTAATACCAGCGGCCAGTATGAATTTAAAAGTTTTATTTTTTGTAATATTTTTGATTGATCATTGAGTTTGGTATTAAATTTTTGTAAATTTAACTCATAATTGTTAATTTTCAGTATTTTGATCTAAACTAAGCTGTAATTTTCATTAATTATTTTTTATAATAAAGATATGCTTGTAAGTAAATTTTGCAACGTAAGTTACTGTAACGTCAGTTACCCAGTTAAAAATTCCTATAAAATTCAATTTTTAAAATAAAATTTTAAATTTATGAAAATTTATTCCTAAATATTATAAGAAACTGATAAATTATACTTCAAACAAGAAAACAGCTGTAATAGAGCAGACATTTGTCTTAGAACCAATTTTCATATTATGCCGTTCCCTTTTTGTGTAACGTAAGTTACTGCCTTATTTTCGACTGCTAAATTTTGTAAAATTTAAGTGCATCGAATATTTTTGCATTTTAATTTTGCTTTTGACTGTCATTTTCGCTGAATGGTTTATTACAAGGTTTTTATAACAATATTTGTCTGTACTGAGGAGCTAACTGCATAAGAGTTAGTCGAAATGTAACGAAAGTTACCGTGGAATTGCCCATATGATATTTAAATTACTACCTCTGAGAATATACCTAAGAATTTAATTGAAATTGCTTGGTATGTTTTACAAATGCAAAATCACGGATTGACTGACATTCACAAAGCAAAACATTAAATATTTTCATAAAATAGCATAAAACGCAACATAAAAACTCTAAAAAATATTTTTATCCCTGGTTTACCGTTTTTTAAGCTGAATTTAATGATATGATTGAATTTCTAAAATACAGTTCAGATGACTATAAAAATAATTAAAAACACAATGATTAACTGGCATAAATACAGCCTGTGTGAAAAGTAATATATATTAAATAAGAAATTCATCTGAAAGTAGTATAAGTTTCTAATAAACTCAAATTAGAAACATGGAGAAATAAATAAAATTTCAGTACGTGAAATTTCACTCCAAAATGCTGTTACAGTAAAGAATTACAGTAGTCGAGTCTCCATATAACGAAGTCGCAAGGGACCATTGAAAAGGTTCGTTATATAGAAACTTCGCTATAAAGAAAATAGTAAATTTCTATGCTTAATTTTTCTATAGGGACTATACATGTGTAAGTAGTACATTAGGTTAATTTTCACTTTACTATTTTTGGAATAAATGCATTTTAGCAAGAAATAAATACTGTGCATATTTTGAAGTTATAAATGTAACGCAGTGAATGAATTAAGAAATAAAACTAATTAAATTAATTTATTAACCTATTAAATTGTATCAGGAATGCTACTCGCATCTGTAGTATAATTGGTGAATTTTTGAAATTTTTTACATTAATAAATTAATAGAATTAAACCTGAACTTGGTCGACGACACTAGTTTTACTTTGAAAATAGTCCGTGATTTTTTGCTGCACTTTGGAAACACTTTGCTCATAAAATTCTTCACATGTGTGAAGTAAGCCTTCACAAAAGCAGTAGAAGAAAGACTTCTATCTTCCAGAACATTGACACTTTCTCCCATAAAAACTTCGCAATAGAGAAATTGGGCCATTTGATATTCGTTAAAGGGAGACAAATTTACATGCTTTTTTACTGAAACTTTCTGTGTCACAGAACATGCTTCGTTATATAGAGAACTTCACTAAATAGAGTGTTCGCTATATGGAGACTCGACTGTAATTAAAAAAATATTTGTATGGTTTCGTCAAAATTGTTAAAATTATGGTAGAAAGTTCACATGTTATATTTTTAACTAATACAACCGTAGGTTACAGATACACAGTGCTTTTCACATGCATTATAATTTCAAGATTTTAAAGCTCAATTCTTTAACTTGTAAAAAAAAAATAATAATAATAATGCATGGTATTTTTGAGACTCAAAAGCTTTTTACTTGGAAGACTTTTGTCCTTTTATTTATGAAATGATTTATAATTTTTTGATAAAATGTTTGTCAATAAGCATTTAAATATATAAAACGCCAAAAACGTTCTAACCCCCCGTCCCAATCCCCCTTAAACTCCATTCTTACACCCAAACAAATCCAAAACCTCTTAGTTAAAATACTTCTCTTATCATCCCAGCAATAATTTCCTCGTAAACCCGATAACATCGGCATCAAACCCAAACCATCGAAGGAAAAACCACTTCTTTATTCAAATAATCCCCTCTAAAGGAGATAACTTTTAATATTAAAAGTCAAGAGGAACCCCTCCCCCTCCTCCCAACCTACGGACGCTAATGCTTTTTCGATAGCCCCGTTAAAGGGCCATATTTCGACATCAGACGCTGAGCATTCCCCGCATATTAGCACCCATGTCTTTCACTCTTGTTATTTCAGACGAAACCATTTCTTCACTAATGACGTAGAAAAATAGCATTCTCGAAATGCCTTTCCCCAAATCATGAATATAATCCTACGCTTGGAACATTAATGGCGACATTTTTCTACCGGGGGTAGTGTCTTCGTCTTAGGTTTAATTCGGAATGTCACAAATTTGTTTCTGGAAGTTAGTTTCCAGTAGCGTTGTGTTTGCTAGTATTTGATGATGTCGTTAAAAACATAAGCAAATATGTTTGCTGTAACTCGTTTTTTTATATTGTGACTCGATATATCGTTTATTTGAATATCGAAAGATGTTTCTTTGTTTCTAATTACATCAGAGATGAAAAGTTCAGCTTTTATTTAATTCATTTTTACCTATAAAAGGCAATTGGTAACCTCAACAGAAACAAAAAACAAGTTATATTTCTCTCTTTGTATTTCTTGAGGAAGTCGTTTTTAGTTTTGTAGGGGGCAAATATCATTTGCTTGTTGCTTATATAAATCATTAATTTCACTGACTTTTGTATCGCATTTTCGGGTATACTGCACTTTTTGTATTGCAGAGCAAGTGCATTATAACGAAGAGAACAATATTCCCACAGCTTTTCCAACGTAAAAAAATGTTCCTAAATATTCCTGGTAAATAATAATTAGCTAGTGTGCCTAATTTCTGCCAGTAACATATCTGGCAAAATCAGGGAAGCTTTCCGCTAATAGTAAGTATCCTTCTTAAAATTGACCTGGAATCCTTCTAAAGAACTCAGAAACCTTCCCGACCAAAGAAACTCCTATTCCTGGAATAACTGGGAATTTTCAGAGAAAACTCACGGACATTTATAGCAATAGCTCGGTACCGTTCTGATTTTTCAGGAAGGTTCCTAAAGCAAGTATGGTCAAAGCTAAGACAGTAGTGCAAGCACATCCGAAACATCAAATTTCCTAGAAGTCCCTATAAAGCTACTAAACCCAGAGACTACATTCCGCTCTTGATCAGGACTCAGTCAGTCCTGATAGGCCGTAATTGAGCTAAAGGCGAAACACTTAATAAAGAAGTAGAATATACACAGTCCAGTCGCATTAATGTGACCACCACGCACTTGCAACGTCGACGCTAAATAACCAATCACAAAAGGCACTTAGTAGCGCAGTGCAGTTGAGGGTATATTAAGTGTGTGTGAGAGCTTTGGAAAACATTTCTATCGTTGACCTAATGCAAAAACAAAGCGATTTATTCGACATCCAATAGGGCATGATCATTTGCTTTCGGGCCAAGGGTGGAAGCATTTCCGAAATGGCTGAGTTTTTGAGCTGTTCGCTTGCCATCGTGGTAAATGTGTACCGTGCATGGCAAAATGGGACTATTTAAAACCAGCTATGTGGAAAATGTGGTGCACCTCGAGCCATAAATGACAGAGGAGAACGAAGGTTACAGGCATGCGTTCAGGCTAATAGACGGGCTACCGTTGAGCAACTGAGTGCCCAGATGAACCAATTGGCTACCAACTTCGTCTTCCAAACTACTGTTTAGCGAAAGTTGTTGAGTCTGGGCTCCCGAAGCAGAAGGCTGGTTCATGGTTCATGCACCTATGCTGACTGCTGTCCATCGAGGACGATGGCTGGAATTTGCGCGCCCGTACCGCAGTTGGACGACCATTGAGTGGCGACAGGTAGCATTTGCTGTTGAATCTCGTCTAATGCTCCATCGGACAGATGGAGGTTGGCGTATAAGGCTCGAAACCTCTCAAACCAAGCACCTTGCAACTATTGCCGGAACGGTCCAAGCTGGAGTCGAGAGCATTATGGTCTGGAGAATGTTTTCCTATCATTCTCTGGGTGCATTTCAGTGGTTGGAAAAACTACATTTCTTTTGTAGCGAACTACAACTACAACTACTTTGGATATAAATGCAGTTAACTACAACTACAACTACAACTACTTTTTTAAAAATGTAGCGACTACAAACTACTTTTGAATTGTAGTCGTTACTTCGCTACTTTTTAAAAAATAAATAAATAAAATGCATACACCGTTTGAGGATTGACCGAAAAAAATCGAAAAGTGGTTTATATTAATAAATTAACTCATTTGAATATGGAATTGAACTAGGAATTGTCTTTGGATCTATTTGTTACTTTTCCTTTCTGTTCCTCTTTTTTTGGCTAAAATTTGTCCTTTTAAGATTTTTTGTACAATTTTTACGAATATTCGTCACAAAAAAGGATTCAAAAGTTGAAAGATAGAAACAATTCAACCTTTTTTTTTTTTTTTTTTGCCAGGGAATATTTAGGAACATGAAAATTATTTGAAGGAATATAAAAATTATGATGCCAAATAAACCAATGACATCGAACAGATGGCATGTATTTCGTCAAAATAATGTATCTAAGATCAGCTCACAGTTTTATGGATCTTATTTCTCATTGCATCTGCTGCTATACTCGTCAAGATTTGCACCAATCAGAGGAAATTAAACCTTATTTTTTTTCTTCATTTTTTTTTTTTTTTTTGATTTTTTTCATTTACTTATTTTTTTTTATTTAAAAGTAGTTTCTAGAAGTCGCTACAAACTACTATTCTTTTGTATCGCGCTACTCACTACACTACTTTTTTTTTTTTTTTAAGTAGTGCGCTACACTACAAACTACTAAAAAATGTAGCTACTACAGTAGTTTCGCTACTTGTAGCGCGCTACTTCCGACCACTGGTTCATTTATCATTGCGAAAGCACGATGAATTAATACAAGTACACATCTGTCCTTGCGGACCATGTACAAGTACTTCCTTATATGCGCATTGTTGTTTCTCAGGATGATGGCATCTACTAGCAGGACAGTGCGAAGTGCCATACAGCTGCTAGTTTAGGCGCGTGGCTCGAAGAGCACTAGGATGAGTTTATCCTTCTCCCCTGGCCAGGAAACTCTCCTGACTCTGACCCAATCGAGAATATGTGGGGACCATCTCGATCGGGTTATAAGCGCCATGGATCCTCACCCGCTTAATCTAGCGCAACTGTCCTCAGCATTGGAGTGGGAATGGCTCAACCTACCAGCAAACACCTTCAGGGTCCTAACTGAGTCTCTTCCTGGACGTCTCGCAGCAGTCCGCTCTGCGAAAGGTCGTTTTTCTAACTTTTGACAGGTGGTCACATTAATGTGACTGGACTGTGTATATTTTTTTTTATAGCACTGGTAGCTATTTTTTTTTCTCCCCATAATGTGAAATTGGCATTCATACTAGTGGAAATTCATAAATCACGGATACAGTGAAGTTTTGGAATATTTTTAGTGTTTTTTTCCTCCCAAATGCAATTATTTAAAACATTCTAATTACTCAACAACAACTATTTAACATAATCAAAAACTTTAACTTTTAACATAAAAAAATGAAGAAACTATTTCTATTAAGATATAAACAAAATCAATAACCTCAGTAAAATCTTAGTAAACCGTGATTTACCAAGACATTACAGCGTATAGCTGTTCGAAGGTTTTAGCAGTGACCGTTCATCAAAGCACAAAAGCGATTAACTCAAAACAACAAATTTATAAATAATCCAAACTACAACCGAAACATGGTGGCATTTATAACAAGAGGGCGGGATTAAAACCAATGATAAAATAAGACGTTTAGTGTCAGATATAGCTGAAACCATGGATATTTACAAAATATACGTATATTTTAGTTTGGTAGTACTCGGCCGATAGTATCAAGCCTATAAACGATTTAGAGCAAAGCCTTTTCTATCAGATCCAAAACGGGCTTTATTTCAAAACCAGCTCTAACCATGCTTCTACTAAACTACCACTGGGAAAAAGACAGGCACAGCAACAAAACAATACAACAAAACTGCTAAGTAAATTCAAATTTTATATTTCACTGTCTTACACATGGAATAAAATTAAAATATATCATGTATTTATTGAAACCTAAACGGAAAACTGATTATTTAAAAAAGGAAACAAAAATGGAGTCATACGCCAAAGGTTATTCGAACGATAATTAATTTTCTTGGAAAAACTAAGTGGGCAGAGCTTGAAATGCTTCAATTCCAATAGCAAAATTTCCGAAAAGGGATCGATCTGGTTTTGATACTAAACTCCTCACATTTCAGTAATAGAGATGTATATTTGTACTTGCATGTTATCAATTGAATATTTATGGCCAAGTTCACCCCTCCGTCAATCCGACTTTCCCCGTTTAAGTCGCGTTTGTGCTTTGCATGGAGGATTAATTTCTCTCCTCCATCAATGATGGGCTGAAGATGAATTCTTCTTTGTCAGTAGGGCGGTTTATGTTGCCCAGCTAAAACTGCTTGTCTACACAAAAAAGAACTAGCAAAAAAGGTAAAAATGAAGTGCTTTGAGAACGTTTTGATTCAAACACGCATTATTGAAAAATTTACTTAATAGCCAATTTTATGATGCAACACACGGGAAAATAATATTCTGATAAAATAAAAGCATTATTTCAAGCTCAGGATAAAAACCAATGCAAACACCAGCTTTAGGCAGTTTTGTTTTTGTTCTTTAATTCTCGTTGGACAGTTATAACACCTTCTTTTGATTAGAATTAAACCGTTAAGACATAAATCGAGTATTAATTAGATCATAGTAGTCAACATAAAATATTTTTCTCAACAAAAGCAACCTACATAGCTCTGTTAATGCTTAAAAACATTCAAAAACTTGGAAGATATAATTTTTAGTCTTCTTCCATGGAGTAAAAAAAAAACATTTAAGGGTAATTAAAATATTTAATTCCTGAAGAACAAGGCGGAAAAGTGAAAATTATCATTTTATTCTAGCTGACAGAAAATAGTAATATCAACATCATATCGCAATACAATTTTCAATCTTTTAGAAACATTAGTTCCAATAAACTAGATAAATGAAGTAGGGGCTCTTTCATTTTAATTAAAGTACCTTCGCGAAATGTTTCAAAATATTTCAGTGAAAAGCTAATATTACAAGGGAATTTGCAGATTGGTCCGAGCGTTATCAAAATCTATATAGAAACAAATTTTGCATTAAAAACAAGATGCAGTCTATGTTCCTTAACATGCCATTAACATAATTAATCGGTAGTTAATGGCGAACAATCGAGAGTAAAGGTTGACCCAATTCAAAATAGCGAACTATATTAAGCATACGTTAATACGTAGGTGAAATATTAAATTGCTCTTTCTGAAAGAAATAAATTCAGTTTTACAGAAAACTTACATTTTAAAATTTCAACCTTTATACGCTTCATATAAGTACCACAATTGAACACATTTTACAATAATAGTATTTTGTTTCTCATACTTAATGCTGCAGTTTTAGTTTAAGAGTAGCTTCAATAGAAGCTACTTCAATTAAAAATAGAATGATCCTATTCGGAGTATCGATAATTTGTTAATTTATTTTCTTATTGTATTCTTCTCATTTTTTATGACTTTCAGCTCACAGCTCGAGCACATATGTACAACATATGTAGCACAAGATCATACTGACAACTATGGTCTTATAGAGCTACAATCAACTGTTCTACGTTGTCAAATCACGCTAAAAAATTTACGTACACAACGACATTTTTATTTTTGATTTCAGCATCTACATAAATCATGTTTCAAGTTCAATAAAAATGCGAAAACTAATCCTACTACCGTGCACCATGAAAAATCAAAACTTACTGCAAAACATAATCTGGCAGCATTGACAACACTCTTCTGTGCGTGCACTGTTGCCTGGTGATAACTAACTGCTTGTTGATAACGCTTTGTCATCAGTTAAGGTTTTGGGATGACGATAAAGTTACGACCTAACCAGTTTTTTTCATACCATGTCAACAAATGAGGGCTGTCGTTATTTGACGCACCCGCCTTATTTTTTATTTCCTTACCTAAAAGAAAGTAATATCTTAGACATGGTCGTCTTCATATATACTGAAATAAAATAGTAAAATGTTACATAACTTTATCCGTTTTGTATCAGGTTTTTTTTGAGGGGGGGGGCATAACATTTAACAACTATGTTATCAATTCTATTTAATATGCATACAAGAACTAAAGTATTACATACCATCCATTCAGTTATAAATTTTTCTGGGGGTGGAGGGGCAAAACATTTAACAAATAACATTTCGATTCCATTTAATATGAGTGCAAAAAGCAGTTTTTTTTTCTTTTTTTTTTTTAATGCTTTACACCACATGCAACTCTCAGATTTTCTCTACACCAGCGAAGAAGTTAACCCTGTAAAAATGATATTCTCGCATATTTCTCCTATTTGAAACCTTATCGGAGAACACTTTCTACCAATTGAATATTTCCGCAAGTCACATTACATCGCAACTCTCGTCGCTTTTTTATTAACTGAATCTTATTACAAGCGAACTTTCCTAAAGTTTCCGAATCTCATTTCTTCCCAAGACAATTTGTCCTTCTATCGATGCAATTGCTTAAATTTTAAATCAGCGCATTTGAAAGGTCTTTTAAATTGCGTATGAAGAGCTAAGCTTTAGTTGCAATGATTTTGAAATGCGCGATAAGACTTCAGTTAAAATGTTCACTATTTTTGAAGTGCACTCACGTTTTAAAATACTGGCTAGAATCAAAATACTATCATTCAATATTTTTTTATTTTTTGTCTGCAATGTATTTGAGAAATACAGTCAGACACGAAATTATATTGTTCGCTTTTCATTCCCAATTTTGCTCAGTTGTTAAATGAAAGAGTCATCTTTTCATCGCTCCATGCCAAACAAAAACAAAAAAAAAAAAAGAGACTGAAAAGTTAATCTCTGAATTGAAGCCAACAGTTGACATGAAAATCGCGTACCGAAATAAAGGATTAACTTTTGAAATATTACTTTTCAATCTATTGTAATATCGTGAAACTGAGATATTTTGAAAATTGAGCACAATTATTTAGGGTGATGGTGAATTTGAACCAGGTGTTTCTCTCTTTTGTACCACTTTATATATTTTGTAATATTGACTTCAAATGAAACTAAAAAGACTAAAGTTGCACTCAGCTGGCAAGATCTTACCATTTTTTTATTATTTTCTTACAAAATATATTTACCACATTTTGCCAATTATGTAAGAAAATAATTCTGGAGTCAGTTTGGAAACTTTTCTTAAATAATATTTAACGTTGTTGAAATCTCTTATCTTACAGTGTTATATTCTATGCCATATAATATATTAATCTGCAATGCCCGATCTAACTGAAAATAAAAGTTGTGTCAAGTGATGCGTGTTTAGCGATCAGACTTCAATAAAACAAAATTCCTCGTCTACGTGTGGAAAAAAACTAATTTTAAAACTCAAAACTTTAGTTTAGATCTCTTTGGATTTAATTTTTCAATTACAAAATTCAGTCATTGCTATAGGTCCCCTTCCCCACCCCCACACGGGTGCAAAATATACCTATGCGAATTTTTAAGCATTAAAAGACCTCCGTACCCAATTTGGCAAAGATCTGACGTAAACTCTTGATTTGTATAAGGTTAATCCTAATATGCAAATTCCTGAGCACCAAAGGACCCTGAGTTGAATTTGACAAAGATTCGAACTGAACTCGATTTGTATAGGGAATATTACAATAAATTTTACAATAAATTTGTGTGTGAGTAATTACTGTTATAATTATTAGAAACCGGCCACCTTGACTAGTGGTTAGAGGAGTCTGACCGTGATGCGGTATCCTTGGGTTCGAATCCCGACTCAGGCATCATGGATGTACTTTCACTATCTCCCATCCTTATCCTTCCTCTATATGAATGACTGTGCTTTGAATGGCTGCATGAACTATAAACGGGTCTTATTGCATGTGTATTGGATTAAATGGGTCTTCCATCTCAATGGTGCTCGTTGAAACGGAATATTCCGCCTTAAATTGGGTAGATTTGTCTACTCGGGCTTGAATACCCGAGTGGTTTCAGAAACAACAACAACAACATAATTATTAGAATCTTGTGGTGATGAAAGAGTATAAGAGGCGACCTCTAAAGCATTTAGAAAGCATTTTTCTTGTTCAGAGTTGCACTTCTTCTATTAAAAAAATATTTTATATGGTGAGTTCTGGTAAGTGAGTACCTTTTTTTTCAAAGTTCATGTTCTCAAGGATGCTGCTCAGTTGAAAAATCTTGTACACTCACAATTTTTTTTAGTTTTCTTTCCAGATCCTTTACTAAGATTTTCAAGCATATAATATGTCAAATAAACCATAAGCATGAGTTTTGTGACCTGGTTTATGACACCTATTCTAAGGTACGCACTTTCCCTACCTAGTGGGGTAAGTGCGTCCACCTTAAATTATGTGAATATGAGCAGGAAAAAACTTCTGGCACATATTAAATATGTTAGGTAATTGCCTTGGAATAATTCCTAATACTAGAAATCAGCACTTGCTTGCATGGATGAAACGCAATCAGTGATATCCCACGTGTCTTGAAAACAACCGTGATTTGAAGATTGACAGAGTTGTGTCTGTGATTCTTTCTGTGTCCTTTTAATAAGACCAAGTGAGCAAATCTGAGTTGTTTTTATTTAGTAATAATCACTTATAGTCTACATAATTTATTTTGGTTTAATACATTAATCAGTCTGTGTTTAAGCCAGGGTTCGCACTTACCCCTTCTTAAATGTAAGATAAGACATGTGCGTCCAATAGCGTTGTTGTAAGTGCGTACCACTGTGATTTTTTTTTAATTCTATTTGTATGGTATATCGGTAGGTGACCTGAGTGAACAATTCCTTCTTTTTTTTTGAATAAATATGGTTTTAAAATAGTTTTCTTATTAGAATCAGCAGCAGTAAGAAAAAACACAAAATAAAGAGCAAAAAAAATGATCATATATGATTCTTGTACTTTTTTTACACATTGAAATAGTTTTTCACAAGGTGTTCTTAATTTTCTTAAACATAATTTATTCATTACTCCACCTTCGTTTTTTGAATCAGTTGGTTCCTTATTTAGTGTTTCACTTAATTTCATTGCTTCATTTGTCATTCTGGTTTAAATTAAGTATAGCTTATGATCGCTATTTTCTACGAAAAATTTACTAACTGATATCTAAAAGTCAATATATTTCAGAGGTAATGAATAAAATTGAATCTCATGCAGCATTCAATGTATATATAAATACTTGATGGAAATGTCGTTGGATTTATTATCGGCTCATAAAAGAGTTATAAGCAAAATTAAAGGTGAATTACTAGAGTCGGATTATACACGTAATGGTACACATTTGCCTCATCATAATGGTACGCACTTGCTCCGCATAATAGTACGCATATGCCTCATGATAGTGGTACACACTTGCCCCATCATAATGGTACGCACTTACCCCCACCTTACTTTAAAGAAAGGGAAAGTGCTTACCGTCATATAAAAAATTTTAGTTAGAGTATTTGATCAAAGTACCACATGTATATTATTAGTAGCTATTACTTAAAAGAAACAACTTGCATTTCTTGACTTCAATTGCTTAGTATGACTGCAAAAGAAACTGAAACAAAACCTTCTCAATCTTTACTTTTTTAGAGTTTTTTTGAAGACATTTAATTTGTCTCTGATTGTGTTTCGTCTATCGAATCCAGGATTGAATTCTACCTATTGAAATTATCATTAGACAGTTATCTAACATAGTCGATGTGTTGCAGGAGCCATTTCCGGACAGTGTTCATATAATTCCCAGTGGACGCACTTACCCCGTGGACGCACTTATCAGAACTCACCCTGCCACATTTCTCACATGGCGCAAGGAAACCCAGAGTAACTTTGAACCAAGATAACAATTTATTAAAAATGGTTTCATAATGATTACTTCAAAATTGGGTAGATGACTCTAGTCGGGCTTGAATACCCGAGTGGTTTCAAAAACCACAACAACAACATAATTATTCTTGGGGTGCTGAAAGAGTATAAGAGGCGACTTCTAAAGCATTTAGAAAGCATTTTTCTTGTCCAGAGTTGCACTTCTTCTATTAAAAAAATATTTTATACCACATTTCTCACATGTCGTAAGAAAACCCAGAGTAACTTTGAACCAAGATAACAATTTATCAAAAATGGTTTAATAATGATTACTTCTAAATTGTGTATTACTGTAGAATACTTTAGACGTTTAACTTCAGTTTTATAGACGTAGGTAGCGGGAACAGCTTGACGGTGCCGACATGAGTCACACATTTTAGAGAAAAATCAACATCTTATTTCTTAGTTGGGTATATACAAAATTTTAATTTTTATGCACAAATAATCCTTTAAAATAAAAAAAAAAAAACAGTTTATAAAATAATTATTTAAAAATAAAAAATCAGCGAGAGATTTATTCGTACTTCATGGATATAATCCACTGGTAGTATGTCCTTGCAATCTTTAACTTCAACATCTTGTTGTTAAGCATTTTTCGGTGTTGATTTAGGTTTTACAATTAATTTAATAAGGGTTCATTTTGTAGACTATTTTTGGGATTTTAAATCTGCATCGCTAACTGCTGGAAAAATATCTGCTGTCGATGATGCAAAAAATATGTGCTGAACGATTAAAAATGGAATAATTGTCGATCAAAGTTATCCTGAATGGCTTTTATTTTTACATAAAAGTAAAAAAAATGGTATTATGTTGCGAACAAATATATATCTCAAATTGATACTAAACGCGGACCAGAATGTACTTTACATGCTTCTAACCTATAAGAGAGAGGTGTATGATTACTAAAAATGGGAAAATGGATCCATATTTTTATTCATTTTCAAAACTGTCTCCTTAACAAAGGCTTCGTTTGTTCTTAAAAAAAATAGTGAAAATATACTAAAATCTGTTTTACAAGAAGTGATAGCGGAGTTTACAAAGTAATGTGACAGTTGGAAAATCAATTGTTCGCTTACCACAAGAGATACTGGAAATACATGTATCATTCCTTAGCATGGTTTTCTAACGCATAAAACGTGTTTTTGACTTCTGCGATTTTGGTTTTCTAAGGCATAAAACGTGTTTTTGACTTCTCCGATTTCTTTCTAAAATCATATTAAGGCTCAATGTCATAGAAAAAAATATTTTCCTTCGAGAAAATAATAAATTTACTTTTATACAAATTTCATTGTTTGAAAGCTCTAGAGTTTGTTAAATTTAAAATATTGAAAAGTATTCGATTTTACTATTTCGCCTATTGCATGAAAAAGTGGACATTTCGACGGAGAATAAAATTTCTCAACAATTCCTTTTTTTTTTTTGCTTAATACGCAAAGGTGAGTAGTTAAGTATTTTGGGAAAAACATTAAATTTTAATATTAAACTTCCTTTTTTCTACAAATGAAATATTTTTTAAGAAAAGGAAACTGTCTAATCGCAAGATAAATTGTTTTATTCATTTTTTTTCAATCTTAATATCCCAACAAAACAAAATGTTTATTGAGGTAATCTTTTATTTTGAAAATTTTTGAAAAAACATAAAAAAGCAATTTACTATTATCATCAGCAATATCGATTTATTTTTACTGTGTCATTTTGTGAAACAGATAAAAATAAAAACAGCCAGGTCTACAATTGGAGCTCAATGAGCAATGTTAATCAAATTATTTGCAGAAAAAACTAGGCAAAAAATGAACTCCTTCTAACCTTGTAAGATGTTGGACAAATTTCTTCATGCGACATGATACTATTTGCACGCCTGCCATATGATTTTATATTAGATTTTGTATTTTTTGTTTTTTTTTTGTCGTGTCTATGACTTAGCCGAACTAAATAACTCCATGGATCCTTATAACTGCTTTTGCGATTTGTTGGATGTTGTCGTCATAAAGGTCTACAAGTGACGGCAATACACCAATTTCTCTCAGTTTCGCACTTATTGCTGGACACTCAAAGATATGACAAGATGTAAGCTGTGTATCTGGGCAATTGCAACAGTTTCTATACACCCTTCTACCCTCTCCATCAATCTTCATGCCCCTGTGATGGCCGGTTCTCAGCCTGGTTATAGTATTAGATTTTGGTGGAAGTAAGAAATTTTACTGTGCAACCAATTTAATTAAACCAGGAAAACGGTGCATTCTCTTGGAAGTTCATGAAGTCCCCAAAATCTTAACTAAATAATGAAACTTTATTTTCCAATGTTTAACATTAATGTAAAAAACAATTAACATTAGTGTCAAAAAAAGCTATAAAGGGTAGTGAACAAACTATCAATTTCAAGCACTCAAACGGTTTTGCTTGGTACCGGCAGTTTTTAATTAGGATGCTTTTCTAAAAGATTTGTCTTATGGTTACCAGAAATAGATAATTACCACATATTAGAAAAACAAATCAAGTCTGAAAAAAGAAATGCACGTTTTACTCGATTTACTGATGAACTATACCGTGCAGTTTCAACTTCTAGTTCACACCCTAATTTTTAAAGAAATAAATTAAGAATGTAGAAAAGTTCCATTTAAAAGCATAAGTAATCAAAAATAATTTGCTTAATACGTATGTCGGTAGATTCAAATAGTTCCACTTGCTTCACTTTAGTTGTTTTAAACCAAAGTATGGGACAGATTCATAAACTTAATTCTTTAAAATTGGAAAACTTTATAAGCCCCGTTTACAAAATAACTAAATAAATAAAACTCTTAACCTTCTTATCCTCAAATACAATCAATAAAAACATACGCTGACATATTTCTGGAGAACAGACATTTTCTGATAGAAATCTGAAGGATAAAAGAAGACAAGAAAAGAACTGGTTCCAAATCCTACCATATTTTTCCCTTAAAAAATAATCTGCTTAGCGGAGAAATGCGGTTTTTGACACACATGTAATTGTGGGTACTATAAATCACAGCAAATAAATTGTATGAAAGTTAGTTTTCAAATTTGAAAGAAAAAGGGAATTTTGGAAACTTAAACAAAGTTATATCATGATGAAGCTTTCAATGCAACATATAAGACCCGCATTTTTTAAATAGCTTCTCAAAGGAAATGTATTATTTACCTCTTCCCGGCTTTTCCCGAGATGGACTCGGGCAAGCGAAATGTTCCATTCTGGCTCATCCCGAGTGTAGCTCGGGCACTGTGAAAATTAACACTGCACAACTAGTCTTTCCCGAATTATTTCACAAGTCCCTTTTATGGTTTCGGATGCTTTTATTTACTACTGTTGCTACTAGATAACATAACTATACAGTGTTTTGAGCTATAGATTTAAGATAAGAGTAGGCGCCAACTCCAAAGTATAATGATTTCTGCCATACAGAAAGCCAACTTTGCAGGTACTCATTTATTACTCATTTATTTAAATAGATAGTTTTACATTTATTTTTAGGAAATGTTGGATGCGAATGATGCTATTATGTTTAAAAAGATATGTATGTATGAATATAAGCATAAAAAAATTGACATTTTTTGATCCGTAATCCCGAAATTACTCATTTATTTAAATAGATATTTTTACATTTATTTTTAGGAAATATTGCATGCGATTGATGCTATTACGTTTAAAAAGATATGTATGTATGAAAATAAGCATAAAAAATTGACATTTTTTGATCCGTAATCCCGAAATAAAATGAGCCTGGAAGGGGTTAATACATAGCAAGCACAAATGATGGAAGAAATTTCAAAAAATTATATATTTTAAATAGCTTCTCAAAGGAAATGTATTATTAATACATGGCAAGCATAAATGGTTGAAGAAATTTCAAAAAATTATATTTTTTAAATAGCTTCTCAATGGAAATGTATTATTAATACATGGCAAGCACAAATGAATGGAAGAAATTTCAAAAAATTATATTTTCAAAACTACTGCACAGATTAAAAAACGTGATGAATTAATTTAAAGAGAAATTGGGGAATGTGGGTCAAAGTGAAATAGCTTGAAAAAATTTACCTGCTTCAAAATGAAATAATTGAAAATTTGTTCTGAAAATTATTGCACATAAAAAAGGACTAATGTATTTTGTAATACACCTTGCATTGAAATATTATTTTATATTTTTGGCAGTTATTTTGTACCTTTAAAAAAAATGGAAACATTTCACCTCGGAAAAAAAAACATGGGGCAAAAAGAAAAAAAAAAGCATTTTTGTAACAAGTACTTTCTATTTGAATATTAAAAATATTTTTCTTGAAGTGCACGTGTACACAAAAAAAAATTTATTATGGAACAGTAAACGAATTATTAAATAAATGAGTAATGAGTTAATTAATGCATGAGACAAAATAAGAGTGAATAAAACAGAAAATGAAAAAGAAAATAGGTGAATGACTGAATAAATTAGTCAATCAATGAGTACAGAAATGTAAATGAATCATCAATAAATGAAGAAATAAGGATAATTTAATAAATGAATTAACACATAATTAAATATACTATTTCACTTTGCCTCGCGTGTACTGAAAAAATTGCAGTAAACATTTAAAATTCAAATGTGCCTATTACGAACTAAGTATATAAGTACTGCACAGGACATCACTAGATTTCAATTAGTACATAAAATTATATTTATAAAAACTTTATCATTTTAAAATATCTAGAAATAATTTTGATAAACCACTAATATTACAATATGTGTATAAAATTTTGAAAATAACTTGCAGTATTTCTTTCCGTTGATCTTTGGAGTTATTTATTGTTTGACTGGAATCAATTATATGTTTAGTAACTTAGTCAAAATATTGCTGAACAGGTGGCCCTGCCAACTGTGAAAATATTTTATCAATATGCTTTGCCCCATATTCCCCCACAATAAATCTTTTTTTTTCTTTTCAGTTATAAATATTCGATGCGTGAACTTTTTGCTTTGCGTCAGACGTTTAATCCTTAATCCAGTTTTTTTTAAGTAGACTGTGGGACATTTTATGGAGTTACGTTAAAAACATTTGTTAACTTCCGATACCAAAAACACTATTAGAAGTTCACGGATGTATTTGTGCAGCATTACGCTAATCATGTTTTAAGAAGATCAAACATCAAATATTTATAGCTAAAAAAATTGTTTTTTTTCCCTCTTTAAATGCACGTATTACGCATAATGTTTACCCTGTATATTAAGTTATTTCCATAAAATTATGCATGCATAATTATACTTTTTTACACTTAATGAATCAGAAACACATCTTTGTGTTAAGTTTGCAGTCTACCAACATTTAAATAAAGTTGATTTCAGAACGAAAAACTATGATGTTAGGCTTTACATTTACGAAAAGTTCGCTGGAGCTGCAGTTGAATAAAACAATAAATGCATAGATCGATTATTTTATTATTATTATTATTATTTTAAGTTTCAGACCCTTGAAGAAGCAAAAGTTGGAGCTAAAGAGCAGATAATGAGAAAAAATTATGCGGAGCTTAAATCATACAAAAAGCTTTCTTTTAGGAGTTAAGCTCTCTAAACTAAGCTCTAAAACCTCACTTCACAAAGCTACCACTAACATATCAATGGCACAGAACGTGTTTTTTTCTCCCTGTTATTTTTAGTTTTTAGATGCTTTATTTGGTTTTAACACTTAAAACATTCAGAACTAAAAATGAATCGTAAAATTTAAAATAACGTATGTTTCTAAAGTAAAATGAAGAGTTAGTTGTTGTCTTTTTTATGCAACACTAGATTGTTTTGAATAATTATTAGTTTTTAGGCAACCCCAAATGCGGAGACTTTATGGCATAACAAAGAAACTCGATACTCACTTTTACTCATTTTCACGTGTTTTTTCGAGTTTCACGAGCTAAATAAAAAAAAAATTGTGGCAATATTTGCTTGAACCCATTTTTTATGACAGTTTATTGCAACGAAAAACCAGAAGAACCCTATTTATGCATTTGTAAGGGTAACAAAAAAGAACTGAGTTCACGTAAGTTAATAAGGTGTACATATTTATTTTTGCATTTCTGAAATTGTATAATACATTGTCAAAATTACAAAAACACATTAATTGATGAAATGAGTCTTATATTTATGTGGAGGGATTTTTATCGATTTCAACAAAAGTAAAACTTAATTAATAAAACTCTAAACTTTTTTTTAAAATTTTCAAACGATTATAATTAATTTTCTAAAATAAATGTCAAATTTGTTCTTTATCAAGTACGTAGCACTTCTCTAAGTACTCTAACATATATCATGAAAATGATTGTATCTCATGACAACTCTCCATTGACATGAGCATTTTAAGTTAGTAATTAAGTAATGCGAAATTAATATCAGGTCCATATATAAAATTAACTATCATAATAAATTAACAAGTAATATGCATTATAATACTCATCAGACAGTTTATATTTGTTATTTTAGCACTGCACGTAAACTAAGACATTATCAAAATACCGATAATGTCTTTGGAGAGGATCATATGCAGAATCTAAATTAGACCTTTGTCAAATATTGAATAATTTCAAGAGTGAACGCTCAAGAAGTTATAAGTAATTAACCTAACAGCACTTATTTCAGGACCAAAATTCATTCAGAAATCTACAGATAACTAATTTTCTAATAAAGATTCTTTCATATAAACCCATTTGTGCATCAACAATCACTGTCATCTTTGAATAACAGACCGTCAATAGCCATTAAGTTCTAGTAGACCATTCTCACATTGATTGCGACGGAATAATTGCATTTTACTATGCAAGGTTTCGCCAAGTAGGACTGCACCCAATTTCCATCAAGCCTTAACGAATCCCGTTAGCCAGTCAACTACCCGATAATTCACTGCATCGGTTGGTTTAGCGAACAATTGGAGATTGCGTTGAAATGAAATATCAAGTAATTTATCAACAAGTGTTTCAAGTTAGAAGTGACATTTAAACCTTACTTAGAGTTAGATAATTGGCTTTCTCAGCTATGCATTCTAAATCATTTGTTTTCTACCATTAGAGAAATTGGTCAACTTTTTGATAAAGATGTGCTTATTATCTTAAGTTTTGTTCAGTTTATTTTTCTTTGAAAAAACATTCAAATGCCAATAATATTAGGCTGCCATCATCTGTTATGTTTGCTTGAATTAGGAAACTTTTTGGAAGTCATGTGTAAATGTAGATGTTATCTTAGCATGATTAAACTTTTGATAATTTACTGAAAATAGAAATAAACCAATAATTTCTTGCTCAAATTTATCATAACATTTCGTATTTACAGCATTTACATGATACTTTCAGTTCAAATGCAATTGAAGGGGGAAGTGGATAAAAGTGATATGTAACATCTGAATTCCGCAGATTTACACAAATTCAAATTAGTGTGTGTTCAATTGTGTTAACTCACAAACACAATTGAAGGGTCAAGTAACTAACGGTGATATGTGAAAATGTTTTTAATTTCTAGAAAAAGCTTTCAAAATAAAAATTATTACCTTATCACCTTCATCCATGGTAAAAAGTAAGATTTTCCAAAATTGTCACATATCACCTTTATCTACTTGCCCCTTCAATTATTATTCATATATGCCCCTCCCCCGGCCTCATTTCATGTATGTCCATTATTTCAACTTCGTTTTTTCTTTAATTGGGGGGGGGGGGTGATAATGAACTCTTTTTGTAAACGTAAGAAAAGTTATCGTCGATAAATTTATTAAATTAAAAAAAATTGTTTTGATTTTAGTTAATGAGCATTATAACTTAATGCGACAAAAAAAATGTGATAAATTAACACTTAAAGTCAATAGGAATTACATCATAAAAGAACCTTAAAGAAAATCCCAGTACAACAAAGCATCAGGCGCAGCGATTTCAATGAAAATGAAAAGAACGTTTGGCAGAAAATAGTTCCCAATTCCACAATGAATTTTAATATAAGCGAGATTAATTAGGCAAATGTAACTGCTGTCATTTAAAAGAGGGTCTGGCATTGCCTAACTTGACAGCTACGATGACAGTTACCTGCACTGAGCTTTGGCGAGATATGAACATTAGCAAGAGAAATTAGATGACGTTCAGTGACTAACAAGAACGAAGTTATTTTCTTTGTACTTCCAAACAATTAGGCCATCAATATTGAATGAAATAACTGGCTTTGTTGACTCAAGTCAGACGTAGTCTCTTATCCGTTGCCAAATAAAGAACTTTTTTGAATGGTAAATAGTTTGGCAGACATGAACTATATTTAACATTCAATTATTCGATTGCAATTTCCGAATTTAGCTTTACTTATAACTATTTTATATTTATTTAATAGCTGAGATACTTTATAATGAAGTATTATAAAACCAAACATCATAATAATGAGCGTAAATATTGAGCATAAACTGTCATAACAAAATGTGCACTATTACAATTTCCGTTTTTAATGCCAAACAAATATTTCATATATCTAGGAATATTTTCGGGCTACTGATTGTGCAGTTCAGTTTATACATCCCAATCGTAAGTAATTTAGGGGCATCGGTGTTGCAAAGGAATAAATTGAGCGTCAATAAGCCGAAATACACATCTAAGTAAGGCAAAAGTTTTATATGCTTGAATAAATAGACAAATAGAACAATTGCAATCGCGAGATGTTTATTCACTTAAACAGACATTAGTTCTACCGTTTTATGTACAGTTTTAATTTTAAGTTTGTTATACTATTATAATCTATAACAAATATAAGAGCAACAAATATAAGTAAATAGAAAAGAGTTCTCAAAACTTAACGCTTCTCTCGAATAATTGCCTGGAAAATGTAAAAAGCATTTGGGTCATTCCACAGTGACTGACGTTACACTATTTTTAAATTAAAAATTCTGTACTAACTTGAAATTAATTTTTTCCCCTGAATTTGAACTAAAATGTCATTACAGAGTACACTATAAGTCTTTTCATAATTCATTAGGTATGAGGAATTTTTTTTTCATAAATTATGGGGTATGAAACATATGTGACTGATGTTACACGAAAGCGACATCACTAAAATTGACTTTTTTTCAATTTGAAATCCTCTTCAAACTAATAGCGTGAAACATAAAAAGTAAAATTCCCATAAAAACAGAGATTTCAGACTTAATGAAAATACTTTTCTTGATGGTAAAAACTGAAAAACTAATAGCACAGAAAGTATGAAATAGGTGTGACTGATGTAACAAAGATTTCGTGACTGATGTTACGATAACAAAACATTGCTACAATAATAAATATTGTCTCTCTATTTATTAGCAAAGCATATATTTTGCCCAAAATTGAAGTTAAATTATAAGAAATAAAGAATGGCAACAAAGTCTTAGTTACACTAATTAAGTTTTACATATTAATTTTTAATAAATTGTCCTCTTAAGATAACTACTTCTGGGGAAGGCTAATTTTTTTTATTACTTTTTCTTTCGAATAATAAATTTCATTCACATTGTTAGGCCATTTACAAATATTCCACTGCTCAAAACTTGACATTAACTGGCTACTTATATTTTTGAATGGCACTAACTTCACCTTATAGAATGGATCATATTACACAAGAACCCTCTCTCCTGGTGCAGCCTTCAATTTCGGAACATATTTTTCTAAATTATACTTCAAAAAACTGTTTTGAAATTTTGGTGATTAAAAAAATCACTGCAAAAAAGTGTTGCTGCTAATTACCTGCTCCAGCTTCTGATTTATTAAAAAATATTGCTCAAATATAACTATTAATAATATAGCTGCAAACCCGGTGGTGATAGCTAAAATATTTTCACATTTCTTTAAGTGTAGTATGTAAAAACTTTTTTGCGCTGTACAAAAAAGATATACATACAATCGATTGTGATTTGGATTTTCTTCACTAATATTGAAGTTCTCCGAATCTTTGAAATAGCCGAATAATGTGGCTATTTCAAAAGATAGTGTAGGCTATTATGAAGTTTTTGTGGTAATTTCACAGGAAAATATTGTACTGTAATTATGCAACATGACTGCAACATGAACAACATATGTTTCAATTCCGCAAATTTGCCTTCTCATTTCTACATATTGTTTCATAAATAAATTCATCTGTTTCTAGGAGTATTGCAGACAAAACGAGAGATTTATAGCACAAAAACTGGAAATACCAACCAGGGCTATAGTGGAAATCGAGCCCACGACATCCAACAATAAATCCGAAGTGAAATTCATAGCGAAGCACCTACTTTAGAGCCATAAAGGTCACGTCGGATGCCATCTCGTATCTCCTAGGCATTACGCTTTGCACAATCTTAATTTGTCTTTCTGCAAAGTGATTAATTTGCTAGAAGTTAGAAATATGTTTCTTTCACTCAGGAAAATAATTACGTTTTTGAAGCATTTAATAAAAAGTAACGCATCCGTTTTTTGTCCTTAAATTAAGTCTAGCGTCATATTTTCATATTGAATAAAGCAATATGCATTTTAGCCCGCTTTTAATATGTTGATATTTGGCACGGAATTTTTAAAAAAAAGCGCATGCAGAAGCAATCCTAACTAAGGCTATTTGCCTACAAAAGGCAAATGTGGTAGAAGGCGCACCAAATCAAGGATTTTCAGTTTCCCCTGTCAAAGCACGACAAGATGCACGATTTGTCTTCGGATAATGATATGAACCAAATTAATTTCCCATTCCAAGTGATGAACTTTCATGCAACTGTTCAATCATTGAAATTGTAGATCTGTCGTAAATGGTTAACCAACTAAACTTTCTTTGATTATATTGGAAGTAAAATGACTTGAGAGTTTTCTATAAATGTTCATAGAAGATCTGCTGCATGCAGCATCAGATGTCATTTAGCTCCCTCATCCAATGATTAATAGAGGCACAGAAAAGTTGCTTTGAAACTGAAATTTTTCTGTGCTATTCTATAGTAATAGTAATCTCTGCTGATTTTAATTAAACTCATCCTTTGATTTATGGTCTTTCCTTAAATTTAATTATTACCGTTACCTTATAATTTATCATCATTCGACACGTAATTACTTCAGCACTATTTTTCCCAGTTTTGAACTCTGTGGGTAGAATCTCCGTTATTATGAGTCTAACCTCCATCAAGTGGGGAAGTTTTTTCTAATTTAAATTAATTTGAAAAGTAAGTAGTAGAAAAGTAAAATACATATTTTAGATAAAAAATAATAATGAAAAAAGTTGCCAGACATCATAAGGAAACAAATAATGACAATTTGAAAATTTTCTAACAGTAACAAAAAAAAAAATCATTTGTAAAAACTGGATCAAACGTCCGTAGTTTTTCCAAATCGGAATGCAGTTTAAAATAATAAACGAAACACAATGCTTGCTTTTACTGGCTACTAACATAGTTGATGATCTGTTCCAGAAATAATTTGTACACGAAATGTTGCATTACACTACACTACACTTGAGTCAACCATATCTACTACTAAGCGAGATTTAACCGGTTACATGGAGCCCCGAAGACAACTGTGTTCTTTTACAGAGACCAGGAGACGAGCCACAGAAAAACCAGCACCCCTAGAGGTATTGCTCAAAATGGAAACTTAGAAGACGACATTTTTAACGTGCCCCAGTCACCATTAGCGAACACGGAGTATCTTCAATCGGCTGGCATGGACCATACGTTCATGGGTCCCATGTCTTACCTATCAACCGACATCTATCATAGGCTCAAAAAACCTCTAGAAAGCTCTATATCCTAACAAATCTCAAAACTGAATTTGTATTGGTTCTGTCCAAACTTTCATTTTTCATTGTATGAAAATGAAAAACTGTACACGTCAAAGTATTGCAGAAAAAGGACGATCTTAGTTTAAGTTTAATTAAACTTTTTCAATGTTGGTCGAAAATGTTCGATCAAAAAAGTGAACAATTGAGTACCGACTATCTATATTAATAAGATGATGAAAAACTGTTACATAAATATATAAAATCGCTTTTACCCAAACGCACATTTCAACAAAATATTCTCGGCTTTATTTACTGTTATCAAAATTGCAATTTAAAAACTTTCTCTTGAAATTATCTCCTGCAATTTGGATTCAGATCCCTTTTTCTTAGTAGCGTGACTAACCTTCGCCACTGTTGAGTCCAATTCAAAGTACCTCATTTGCGCTGTGTTAAATCATCGCCTCGTCTCTCTGGCACGCTCCTAGTAGAACACAGTGTTTACTTCTAGTAGATTCCAGAGTTCAAACAAATCCCTCTCCTCTCGCACGAGCCATGGAAAAGAAGCATCATAAGGGGGCACTGAAAAATGATTTTCCCAACTCTCTCTATTTAATTTCGACATTGGATTGAAAACGAGATTTACTTAGACATATCTTTGCAATTTTGTAAAAGTTTTTGTTACAAGGAACAGTAGTGAACTATGATGACTTCAGAGCTCACTGATGGTTTCATACTTCCTAAGTACAGCGTTGCGGCAGGAAAGTAAGGTTTTTAAAACATTATTGTCCAGTTAATGAATACATTATAGAATGCATGGAATATGCGATAGTATTTGACTTCA
>JAXGGA010016400.1:0-26749 GCA_038373865.1 Uloborus plumipes | reverse complement strand
AATTTCCTAAATAAAATTCTCATTCGATTGTGTGAAATTAATTAAATTCGACTAATTCCTAATTAAATAAATTAGCAGGTTAATAAAAAATAGTTAATCAGTACATTGGGTCGGATTATCATAAACATTAAAAAAAAATTAATTTTCATTGACAAAGTCCGATTTCGGCTTGAAAAATAAATTAAGTTCGAAGAAATAATTAAATTCGAAAAAAATAAATTTCCATCAACAGATGGCAGCATCATCGTTCTTTAAAATTAAAAATTATATTGAAATAGGTTACAAAAACTAAGTTGCAAAAATTAGACAAAGTTCGAATTACAAAATAAATTAGCGTGCAAATTAACATCTTCGAGTAATCAATAGACTGCGATACAATCTTAAATTATATTGTGATCACAATTAGCCCTTGTGAGAATAAGAAGACCGTAGCCTAGTTGGTTTGCGCGTTTGTTTGATAATCGGGAGGAAAACTTTTGGTTCGAGTTCGAACCCCGCTTCGGGAAATATTCAAAGTCCTGAAATAAAAAAAAAAAGAATTAAATTCGTTCACTCAATAGATGGCAGCATGAGCATTCAAAATAAAATTAAGTTCCTGAAATTCGCGGGAAATATTCAGAAATTTGCGGGAAAAACCCTTGTAACCTTTCACGAAAATAATTCAAAGAAACCAAAACATTGGTTGTCATGACAACCAAAATCCTCGCGGCGGCCCTGGGGAGGCGGGAGGCGGCGGAGGGAGGTGGCTGCGGGGGAGGCTGCGCAACGGGGGTTCAAGGGGGTTCAAGGGGGCGTGGCTGAACCCCCGAACCCCCGGCTGGCGTTGAACTGTCATTTTCTCCCTACTCATGTAAACTTGGCGAATATTCAATACTTTTGAGAATCAGAGAGAAATCAGTTAGAGATTCATGAAATATAGTTTAACCTCCAGTATTAATGATAGTATCAAGTATATTACTTTTATATTTGTCAAGAACGTGACTTTTATATTTTTAAAATTTCTCAGAACGACTTCAGATTTCGAGTTAGGCGAAGTTTAAGCATAGTTTGATTAACTCTAAAAGCGTATTTTTTAATTTTTTTAAACCATAATTTAAATTATTATACAATGCAGTTGTAATTTGGAGAATTTAAGAAACAAATATTTAAGTAATATTTTGACATTCATTTGCGGAAGTCTGGAAATCTTCAAAATTTAATTTCATTTTATAGAAGTAAGAATCCTAGTGGTAGATTTTCAGTGTTGTAAATGCTGCAACTGCGAGGGGTCCCCACAGACTTTGTGGCTCCCAAAAAGATTCAATGCTGCACATAATAAATGATTTACACAATTCTGTTGTAAATTAAGACACCCCCCCCCCCCAAAAGTGCGTTATGATAAACAGGGTCCTATTTACCTATAAGGCAAGGGAAGCCTGGCTTAGGGGGCCCCCAAAACTTATAGAACAATCTTTTTCTTTTTATTTCATTTTGTATATATATATATTTTTTTTGCAATTATTTCCCATTTTTATATTATACTTTTTGTGAAATATTTTTATTAGAGTTCTTTTACATCAGTAAAGTAACACTCAATGTGTGGTATACAGGATACATGCAGCTGGCTGAGCTTTCCTGAATGGCCTGCCCTAGTTCTGCAAAAATTTAGTTACAACGAAATGAGCTTATATTTTTAGTAGGTACACCCTAAACACTTTTTCCGTTTTTGCAAGCAATTACATACTGTTTTGGGAAAGGAAGGCTGTAATGAATTTAGCAACATTGTATAAGAATTATACTTATAACAGAAATTAGTGATCAATGATATTTAGGTTGAGCCGGTGAGAAATAGTTGTCACATGTGCATATAGGCGGCTGGTGCACCAAAAAAAGGGGAGGGGGGGTCAAAAGAAATGTGTGTATGGGGGTGAGGGGTGAAGTCAGTCCCTCCTGAAGGATTTTTTTTTCTTGTAAAATTTGGTTATATATATTTTTGTAGTTTAATATAACTGATTAAATGACCTATAAAAATGCGGAATATAGTCCGAAAAATCAACCAGCCCATATATGACTCATTCCCCCTTACATTTAAAAAATTCCATTTGTATGAAATATCTTGAAAAAAGTTGGAATTTTCAGCTTGTTTTTGGCATTTTCAGCTTTTATTTTGATGAAATACATCGCTTTTCACTCGATAATTACTTTTTAACCATGAAAAATGAAGGAGAAGGCTCCTTTATTGTTACAAACTAGGGAGCGTCCCCCCCCCCAGTGCGAGTCGCCTATGCATGTGCACGTGGTCCGAGGGAAAAAAATTGGCGTATAATTTGTTTGCAACGTCAGCGTAATACAACCTATAGCAATGCAAATCTCGGGGTGAGGGGGGATGCGTTTTTTGTTGGCCAAAAGGATGGAAAATTGAGTTTATGACAGAGAGAGAGAGTATTTGAATTGAAATTTTCCGTTATGCAGTTCAAGGGGCCTCCACAGATGGATCAGGCTTGCTGTACCAAAATTTCTAAATCGGGTCCTGGCGACGAGCCTCCAAACCAGTAAGTCTGCCTCTGTAGAGTGCATATTCACCATAAAATTCATACAATGAAACAAGGATAAACTAAAAAAATATTCAGAGTCTTTGCAGTGCGTTTTGTGCAACGATCTACGATTAAAATGGAATTGCCATATATTCTATGCAACGTAGATTACATGGTATACATACAATGATGACATTCATACTCTTTACTACTATCACGTCCCCAAGTGTTTTCAAGTTTCTAACTTTCTTCAATATAAAATTAGAAATTGTATCTTATTACAGTTAAGTTTTATAACTGATTTTTCTCCAACTGCGCTTCCGTTTAAGTAAATAAAAAATGTTTTATTTTTAAAACTATTTTGAGCAAAATTAGAAAGTTTAAAGCTTCTAAAACACGATGTTCTTTTGCATTTTGATTTAAGTCAAATTTCGTAACCAAATTGATCACCTATTTCCAGAATATTGACTGTTTGATGTACTGCTTGTTACTGAATCCATTTCAAATATTTTGAACTAATTTATTTAAATACTAGAAAGCGAAAGTACCTACTATTTTTTATAAGTTGGAGGAAAATGAGATAAGTATTATGTACTTCTATAAATTTTCTTTCCGAAGTTTCATCTAAATGCCCAAAACCAAATTAGGTAAATGAAAAATTTAGCTGATGTTCAATTGTGTAAAAAAAATGTTTTGACATTAATGTCAAACCTTGCGCTTTAAAAACGCTACCGCAAAAAATAAATGAAAAAAAAAAAGAAATTACTATCAGAATAGTTTAATTCTAAATAACGTTTCTTATTTACATCAAAAAGAAAGCTCGCATTACTTTGTTTTCGCAATATGTTTGTTGATTGTCTTCCGTTTCTTTTAAAGTAGGTAAAATCGAAACTTCGTGAAAGAAAAATGAATTTAAGTAATTTATTAAATGAAATGAAATTAATAAAACAATCAAGATCACTTCAAAAAATATGTTTGTTTATTGGACCCTTCAACATAATTTAATTGAATCAATTCAATTTTAAACGCACATTTTTTTTTATTTTATTCGAAAGATATTCGCCTGACATGTTTCATTATTGTTTGTCTATTTTTTTATCCCTTGAGAAATTTTGGCTGTTTTTAGCATTTGATAAAAATTACTAGTTTCTGCAGGAAAAATTCAATCCTTTAATTAAAACAGCGGGGTTTGTTTTAGTGAAATTTGACTGGGATGAACCCTTGATGCAGGATGCCGAATAATATGTGAAAGAAAAAGATTAATTGTGAATTTTAAAATTAATTGTGAAAAGCAAACAGATATTTTTAACATTAGCTTCAAAATGAAAATTGTAGATAGTTGTTCAAAATGTTTTAAAAAGAGGCTAGCTAACCTTTTCACAAATTTATCGCAACTTGCGAGCGAACTTGTTTTTTGGAACCTTTGCAAAAATTCTACGTAGTGCTGCCATCTATTTTTCAATAATCGAAACCTTCATTTGGTAGAAAATTAAAACCCGCAATGGCAGGAAATATTTTGTTTGACAAAATTTGTTTTGATGTATCATGTTCATACGATTTTTCTTTTTGTCTGTATTTTGAATTTAGCGTCTTTGAAGGTTTGGATACTTAAAGCTAAAATGCGTAGAGTAATTTAGTTCATAAAAAATTTTTCAGATTTATTTTGTTAATATGACTCACTGACGACTTATCAATTTCACATGATTCATTGAAGTCTTGTTATGTTTAATAGATATTACTAGATGTGTCTCTGACATCTAAGTAATTATTGATAGGTATGGTTTCGTCCAGTATCCGGACTAGGTAAAATATGGGGCTCTAACCAATTAATTGAAGACTGGAAATAAAAAGACATGTACTAGCTTCTGTTTTAGAAATCTTTTCACATAAAAGAACTGAAGTTCAATGCAAAAAAATAAGGCCGAATATTAACTTTTCTTTGCAGCTTTGGTATGTCTCTGGTAGGATGATGACCGAGCTTAAGAGTGTTTATTTCTTCTTGGTTCACTGAAAAGGGGAAGTGTTATCGCCTTGGATATTTGCTGATCTACCTTTGTGGAGGTTACTTAATTCAGTTCAGTCCCAATAATACTTCCGTTTTCATCTAAGCTTCCAAAGAAGACATAAACATTTTAAAAGTCAGGATAAATTGTAGCAGAATTAAGTTACTTTTGCGGAAGCAACTTAGTTTAGTCCCGATATTTATTTATTTATTTTTTTTTTGAAGAGAAGCAGTAGATACTTCCAAAGTCAGGCCAAATATTATCGGAGCTGAATCATACTATTTTCCCGGGTTTTCTCGCTCTATATTCCGAGGGATCTGTCAAAGTTGAAAATCAGTTTTATTTTGAAGGTAAATTTTTGCGTTGACAGCTTTTTTTACGTAGCTCCGTTTACGTAGTAAAGGAAGCATTGTGATTGCGAAAAAAAAAATCACTCAAATGTATCACCAAGCTTTTGGTCGCCAAGTGTTTGGAGCCGACTTGGCAACAAATTTAGCAAACAAATGAATTTTTGAATTTGGTTTCAATTTGGCGCTATTGGCGATATTTTGCGAAAAATCCACCGAATTATGTTAAAATCGGCGATTTTAGGAAATAAGTCATTGTAAAACACTTTTTTGTATTCTTTCGTGGCAAATTAGGGGTGTAAATGTTTGATTTTATTATCTTGCTCACTCTCAGCACCATTTTATCTCATAAGGCTAATTAAGATGCTGAGGCATTCCGACTAAGAAATTTACACGCAAAAGGAAGTAGTGTGGGGTTCATACCAGATTTTTTTAAATACTTATTGCCAGTCTTCAACTACGGTAGAGTCAATGAGGGAAGGAAACGGGGGATTTAGACTTCTTTTCAGAAAATTAAGCAGTTTACATCTTGCCGTTCACTCTTTAAAAAAGGCAGGTAAACGATCAACTTCACAAGGAAGATTAAATTCAGACTCGGGAAGGCAAACTATCTCGAAGGCGAGGAATCACCGAGGATCCCTGTCCACAGGGGACACACGTCCCCCCCTGTTCATACGTCCTTTCTGCTGATTCTCTGGAATGGGGAGATCCGCCAGGCGATGACGTTCGATTTGGAGAAAAGATGAGGGTGGAGGAAGGATTCACGTCCTGGCCGATCCCTCGTGCTGGCTGAAAGGAAGTTCCGAAGCACCTCGGTTGGGGCTGTCATCTTCCTCGTCATCTTCCTCGTCTCGTCGCTGTGCCACCTATTAATCATAGGAAACTTTGATGCAAACACTTTTTTTTTTCGCGAATAAGAAAATATAATGCAAATCAGAACAAAAGCTTTGAATTTTGCAAAAATTATCCACATTTCCCCCGTCTTCTGCTGTTTGCTGTTGTCGTGTACTAAAACTGGTGAGAAAGTTGAACCTCTGTGACAACACACGATAGATGGCAGAATCAACTACCAACAGTCGATTTTTTGGCATAGAAAAGCAGTCGAGTAACCCCTGAGCCAGTGCCCCTATAGACATTTTTTAGCTGCGGGAACATGGAACATTTGCGACTGCGAAAGGTTTTTTGCGCAATAGTTACCATTGTTAGTATTAATGTGCACTGGAAGAGTCTGCAAACGACTAGCATCAGACCCGTAACTTTCTTGTGATAAGCTCAATGATTTATTGATAAGGCCATTGTAGCTATGTCTCCTTCTTTTCGGTCTTCTGTTCATGGTTTATGAGCGATTACATTTCTCTTATAGAAATTATACTTTATTAAACTTATTTTTCAAACAAAATTGCCATTATTGCATTACACTTCCTTTATTAGAAAACTAAGAACTTCTTTATTACATTTCGAAAATCAGAATATGTCATCTACTGTTTATCGGTCAACAGTTTCCCAATTACGAAGAATCACAAAATGCAGTTTTAATATTGTACTCCACACAGCAGCAACAAACAGCTGTGCTTTGTTACGCATTTATTTTAATTCACCTTCTTTAGCCTATACAATAAAAATATTTAAATTTAAAGCATTTCTTAAAATTTAGGTGGGCTGAGATCTTATATCTCGATATGTGGGAGCGAAGGCAAATGAATTTTGCGTCAAAAAATGCCACAGTATGTTCTTTTGATTGCTACCTAGTTTAACATTTTTCATCATCACACCATTCGTATAGTTCCATGGTAAGATTACTGTACTTAGAGAAAGCTCACCTTCATGATGAGCCGACAGAGCGGTGTAGTGGTTAAGACGCTGGCCTCTCACGCACAAAGGCGCGGGATCAAACCCAACCACCAGTTGGTGGATTTTCATGATGCAGAAAATCGACAGCGTTCATGTCGTGAGATTACGCGGAATTTAATAGATCCCTCGATTCCTTGTTTGGCTTATAGTATCTCTTGGCAACATTAAATTCCTAGTTTCGCTTCGAATAGAGCCCAGGTGCCTTCATCTAGGTGGGAAACTGGGCGTCGAAATTCTCTTGGCAATGACATTCCGCCGACGGTGGTGCCACATGAAAGAGTGGATGCCGGTCTTGGGGAATGAACTAGGACTGCAAATGGCAAGAAGCTAAACGCAGCCCCATTTGAAATAAACAAACAAACCTTCATGATGGTGTCCGAGTCGGCAAGCGCCTGCTTGGCCAGATACCTCTCCCGTTTGATTTTCAGTTCTAGGGCCACGGGGATGTCCGGGACGAGCATGTCGATGAGGCGACACACGGCGAACACCAGATGCTGCAAAGAAAGCAAATCAGTCAACCTCTCTGTCATTGCAAAATGGAACAACGATGCTGTGAGTATTTGTTCGATGTGCTTCGTCAACGGAAGCTTGGTTCCAGTTCCAGCGCTCCAGAAAGAGCGACGAAGAGAGACAACGGTTGTGTGCATCTTAGAACCCCTCAAAGACTTGGTGCTTGGAAAAACAGTTACAAGCAAAAAACCAAAAGCAAAAACTGCTTGACGCTTTCACTGCCGGCGTCAATATGAAGAGGTATTTCCGGGCTTTTAGGCCTTGGTCGATATGGAACAGAAAATCCAGACGTCTTGTCGAGCTCTGCGGCCGACATCATCAGTGGTGAGTTTGGTGTGACTGATACGTCTGGATTTTATGTTCCATATCGACCACGGCCTATAAGCCCGGAAATACCTCTTCATATAGTTGCAAGCAAGTTCTTCCCCGAAGTAAATAAAGCGTTTACACATAAAATGAATATCAAATGCTAAATCCGAACCAAATAGAACGAAACATTCTTTACTAGAGGAAAACTTTTTTTTATTTTTCGATTTGAGCAAGTTTTTGTTCAATATTGAATAAGTAAAACAAAGTTAACGCTAAGCAATAGGAAAATTTAAAGCTTACGGTATAAACTGAAACCAATCGGTGGAGTTGCTTCGAAGAAAATTGATAAAAAGAAGCTCACGTGAAACAGAGACAAAAATTATTTTTGATTTACTAACTGTTTATGGGATGTTTTTCGAGCAATTCATACAATTTCAACTCTAATTCTAATGGGAGACATTCAAATCTTTTTGTCTACAAAACAATCAACGCAGGGAATTACTTTTTATGGATGAAAACAAGAAACAAGAAATATCAGAGATTTTGTATATACTTTTAGTTTATTATTCCAAGAAGGAGTAAGCGAATTATTAATGAAAACCGAAGAGATTACCTTGCTAGACGACGTAAATGACAATAAAATATTGATTGATTTATATACACTGGGAGAGCAGTAGCATAACATCGAAAATACTTAAAAACAGTTTTACTTTCTTCCCTCTGTAGATTGCTACGCTTGTCTCTCACTTTTGTAAATATAGTACAGCTCTCAAGAGAACTGTGACCATTTTCACCAGTTTCAGTAAAATGCAGCTGTACTTCAGATTAATATGAGTGAATTGAGTGTAATAGAGACAAAATATTTCCCATATAATTCTGTTTATATGTAGTTAAAAGAGAAGCAAAGTCATTTAACATTAATTTAATTGAACTTTATTAATTTATTTTTTTAACTTAAAGCATGCTCACAACAACGCTTTTGTTCTACGAAAGCTGTTCAAAATATAAATTTTCACATTTTAGCCGCAATCCTATCTTAATATAAAAAAACTGTTTTCTATCAGTTTTCAAGATTTATGCATTATCATTAAAAGTATATTTACATACGCTGCAAAGTACCAACAAACATTCTTAATATAAAATTTTTCGAAAATATCAATCAACTATTTCTGAAATGATGATTTAGATGAACAATCACAATAATGTATCCTGTTATAATTTCCTTGCATGGCTTACGAAGGAAATTTCTTATAAAGTTAAAGAGAGAGAGACGTTTACATACAGACAAAAGCTGATTTACATATTTTTCTTGGAAATTTACCTCAAAGAGAATGACAAAGCCGAGTCGCAGGGCCAGCAAACGCCAGTAGAAAGTAGTCAAATTCCCACCACGGTCCCTGAAGTCCGAGTACCTGGTGAAAAAATTACAATTAGAGAAAAGTAAGTGAAATAAAATTTCTTAGTCAATTCAGAATAGCATTTTACATTACATGCTATATTTAATTATAATTTTCTGACAAAATTTTCAGCATGAATATTATAAATAAGGAAATGTGAGCAGAGTGAGAAAGCAGACAATTTTAATGTTAGCTTTAAGTGTCAAAATGAATGGATAATAACAGAATTTATAGAAATTTTTGTTACGGCAAAGTATTACAATCATTAGTTACTAAAAGTTATTATTTTTTCCGCTAGCACACATTTGAATACAGATATTTCATGTCAATTTAGTCTTATTAAAGTTAGTTTATGTTCTAATTTGGTAATTATTTGATTTTGAAGTAAAATTGATTTCACTCTTTTGCAAAATTAGCCTTTTGGTAATTCATACCAGACTAATATTATTAGGAATTATCTCACTCATTATTATGTGGGTGCTAATGGCGAACTAAAATCACAATCCATACACACACAAGCTACACAGACATTATCCATAAATTTTGTCTATCTACTGTTGATAGCAAAATGCTAACTTTAGATATTCTTCGAAAATTCTGTAAAAAGTTGAGAATAAACATCATTATAATTCATATATTTGCAACATAAAAAAAAAAAATGTGTACATTAGTTGCGGAGAAACAATGAACACATTTTTCAATAATTTCTGATTTTACTCAAACATAAGGGAATGCAGGTTACGGCGCACGTTATGCTTACGACGTAGTCATAAACATATTAGATGTAGCTGAAGTAGAAGAAATAATAAATTCATATATGCCAGAGTTAAGAAAATGTAGTTATTAACCCTTTAATGAAGATGGCGCATATGTATTCAGTAAATTCTGAATTTATTTTATAAATTATCAAATGCAAATAATTTTTAAATTACGAATTTTTCCCATGTAATTGCGACATGAGAATCTATATTAGCACTAGCAATAAGTATATTAAGATATTTTTCAAAAGCTATATTGACTTTCTTTGCTGAAAATGGTCTTGGTTTTCATGTAGTTTTAAAAGAAGCAAAACAAATGTCCGAAAAATTGTTCATCTCCAAAAATGAAACTTTTTCTGATCGATTTTATTGATGGAAAACTGCATTGACAAATATATTTTGTTTTGAATTATTGTACTCACCTGCATTCTTGCGTGAGCGTGCCATTGGGTGCCCAGGCGAGAGTGAAGTTGACGTAACCTTTCAGGTCCCAACTGTATTCATACTCGTACAGCAACTTCGGTAGGAACTCCGAGGTGAAAGCTATCAGGAACGCCTTCAACAGATGACAATATATTGGTATAGCCATTTCCTTATTCAGTTAGACCAGTAACATAAATATTGATGATGATTGAAAGAAAATAAAACATAAATAGGTATACATTTGTAGGAAACTGCAAGCTGCAACAATTTGCAGTTTTCTGCAAATTCGTGCTATTAACGTTATTTTATTTTCTCTTACATTTCAAACACAACGGCATTTTTTCAATTCTTATTGGGGATGATATTCGATGCGATGAGTTCACTATGTAACACAGTGGTTCAAGGAAGTAATCAAGGATGGAGATATTAGGGATATATCTGTTTCCGACAATAGCCCGATCGAAACTTCTTTTTACTACATCAATGCAGATTCAAATTTGGTGACTATTTTCTTGTTTGTCACCATTATGAATATTGACGAGAATATTTAATACGATGAATTTATAACAAAACATGTTGAGTACAATAGTAAATTTGAACAATAAAGAGTGCTACAGAATGTTAAAAAAAATCTTGTACAGAAAAATATCTTAACTGCAATATGATTAAATTTAAGATATTTTTAACATACTGGTGATTCGCCATCAAGATCATCATAAAATTACTGTAGCTTTGGACAAAATAGCTTTGTTGTGTAGTTAAAAGCAATCAGAGAACAATATGGAAACCTATCGAGTTCACATTTACTTTCCATAAAAACGCTCAGGACTTATGAACTTATTGACGAATTGGAAACTTGCCGTGAACAAGATAATCGAAAAAGAGCTTTACATCAACATTTCAAGTCTGTCGGTACATGAGAGAGGAATACATTAACGACTAAGCTGAAATAGATAGTTTGTGCAGAAATTTGAACTATCTCGTGCGTGATGAACATAAGAACTATAAAAGAAATGAGAAGTTTTGATGAAGGGTAGTAAAAGTATGAAGATGGTTTTGATTAATTGAAAAAAAGTGTGTTTGATTCGTGCAGCTAACCGACTGAATTATTACATACTGTTTGAAGTACTGAGCTTTGACTGCTATGATATCTCTGGGATATACGAGGCAAATTTGTCAGAATTTTTGTTTTTATTGTTTGGTAATGATGAAATTTTAAATGCAATGGAAATTCTAAATTGTGGAATTTCTTTACACGGTTAAATTTTTTTCCTGCATTAAATGTTCCTTATTCTATGAATTTCTCACAAATTACAATGATATTGCTGCAGTCTTCAATAGGGTATTTCTGTTTGAAAAATTTGGTGAAACTACCGACATTTTGGAGGTAATAAATGCGTTCCAAAATCTGGATACATATTTGTTATCCGAAGGGGATATAAAGGGGGGAGGCAAGGGCGGATTCAAGGGAGGAGCGATGGGGGCTATCGCCCCTCCCTTGGGGGACTTTTCACCGGTAGTTTTTCGACATAGAAGTTCTAAAAATGAAATTTCATACGAGTTTTAATGAAGTTAGGGGAAAGAGTTTTGGGGTTCTTCCCTGGAAGTATTTCTAAATTGAAATTCAAAACTTTTTCGATCAATATTTGTAAACCAGTATGCATAGTAAAATGTAACAGAGACCAATCGGCCCTCCCTTGAAAACTTTCTGGATCCACCCTTGGAGGAGAAGGGGGGGGGGGTGGCGTCAACAGAAATACTCACGTTGCTGATGACGGCCAGGTGGGCCAGCAGTTCCAGGATGCTGAACCAGATGCCAATATTCTGCGCCCTCTCGGCGACCACCCTCCTCGTCTCGCAGACGAACTTTTGCGCGTCCAGCCGGATCTCCACCCAGTTGTTGAGGAGGGCGAACAGGGGGGCCAGCGGAAAAGCAGCCACGAAGATAGTGATGAAACCGAATTGTAGCACTGCGAGAATGGAAAGAAGTAGTTTAAATGTTAGAATGAGGAAAGAAAAAGGATAAGAGAGAAAAATGAAGAGAAGACAGGTTCGAGTTCAACGTGCAAGATGTGAGCAACGAAGAAAAAGTATCTTAACTGCTTAAACTGCGCAGAAATATTTCATTAAAAATATTCGTAGAAAACTGGTTTGAAAGTTCGAACTCTTGAGACGCCATATTGTTAAAAGATTGAAGTGGGGTCGGTTCTCATAATTAATGAGAAAGAAAAGATTCAAGTTTTGGAAAACTTTAAGATTCCGTATTGAAATAAATAAACGAAGGAAGGAGAAATAAGAACAGGTCCGTTATTTCAAGTTTTTCCGGGCGGGGAAGGGGCAAACACAATGCAATTTAATCGGAAAACATCCAAAAACACGCCCACTTTTATGCAAGTGCATTGATTTCTTAAAGCTTGGGAGGGGGGGAGAGAACCAAATGACCCTCCTAAATGACGGGCCTAAATAAGAAAGATTCTCCAACTAAAAGCAACAAAGAAGTAAACAATTTTTTAAAAAATAAAACAAAAATGATATTCTAATGTGAAACTTTTACATTAAAATATCATTTAACTCTGTTCTGACTTAGGAAAGTGTTTGCTGCCACTTTCTAAAAGTAGTTTTATCTTACGAATACATTAAATAGAGTTAAAGTTTAATTTTAATAGAACTTCATGACTTTAAGTCATGTATTAAAAAGCAAAATGTGTAAGGTAAACTAACTAAACTCAGTCTTCGTGTTCTCTTTGTCGCTTGTTTCGCTTGTCTACTAATATTGTTCCGAAAACAGCGAAATAGAATCGTTGCATATTACGTGGCGAAGGCAGAGACAAGTGCCTTTTCCTGGTAAGCGGACATTATCTCCGCCCCCCTTTTAACGTACTAAAGGATACTTTAATTAATATTGATAAAGGAAAAAATCGGTGAGAGCATTGGCAAAATTTTGAAAAAAAATAAAAATTAATCTCTCGCACGATAGTTAATTTTCGCCATTCTTTGAGTCAGAATTCAAAATCAGAAAAATTACAAAATCCGCAAAGTTATTCCTGAGCGTTCTGGATTTCGGTTTCCATACTATGTTGATCCTTTTTGGGATTAAATCACACCTGTTCCCTCTTTCGCCACATCTTTATCTTTCGGATGATACCAGAGGATAAGAGAAATCTGCAGATAATCTATTCACAAAATATTTCCTGGAAATCTACCAGACAAGGCAATTAGGGTGCGTTTTAAGAGCAGTGGATCTTATCAGAGAAGCGTGACAGGTAGATCAATCAAAGATAGCGTTTTGGGTTCAGTATGATATTTCCCATAGGTATTTGAAGAGCAATTTTTTCAAGTCTTGTTTTTTCAGATTATATTGACCGAAACGTACTAAAGCAATTATTTGAAGACATATTGTGGACACATTGCTCAGATTTACGAGCAAATGTTATTATAATTTCTCTCAGAAATCAATGGTTCCGAATTTCATCTTAAAATGTGTTTTCAAAAAATGTGAGCATTGACCAAAAAGATTTATAAGATACATAGAAGGAAGATTTCTTCGACTTGGTGGTAAAGCTGTTGCCATTTTTAGAACTTACAAAAGCAATATCTACCGAATACTTTTAGATATCTGTGAAGCCAACAGTCACCAACCGCACATAACTTTTTGTGTTTCGAAATGTCAAGATTACAATTAGCAATTTTTCAGTAACTAAACAAGCTATTTTTTATCATAAGCTCTAAACTATTGCTCCAAGGCGAGGCTAAGGCAAGACTCTCAGAGTATATACCTATAACTTGATTACAATGTCCAGATACTGCACTTTCACTATTATTAAAAAGTCTGGAATAGCTATAAAAGAGATGGATGCAGATGTCATCTTTAGAAAGTGGCCTTAATGGCTAAAATCAAGGCCGTAGCCAGGATTTTTTTTCGGGGGGGGTTCGAAGTGAAGAAAGTTTGTTTGAAAAAAAAAATAAACAATGCAACTTTTATGACGCAATGGGAGCAAAGGCTGTTTGTACGGAGGGGGGGGGGAGGCAAGGGGGCACCTGCTCCCCTTCACTTCCGAAAGTAAAGGGGCCCTGTCCTTCACTTTTTAGAGCGAAAAATTAACGGTCGGTTATTTACTGGGTGGATTGATTTATTTCATGAAAATTAAAAACTGAAAAAATAACACAATGTTTTTTTTCCTCATCTTATTTCACAAGAAAGGAACTTTGAATTGCAAAGGGGATATCTACAGTAAAATCCGTCCTGCATTTCAGACTGTATTAAAGTTTTTGGAGGTCATTTGTTAAAATCCAATAATATAGGCAAATTTTACAGAAAAAAAAACACCTTTAGGGTGCTGCCCTAAGCTCCTCACAAACTTCTTTTGATCCCCCAATTTCTTGGTGCACCAGCCACCTATGATTGGGAGTATGTTGGACTAACAGGAAGGAGAGCGAAGTTGAGGTAATGGACAAGATGTTAATCAATAGGCTTTTGGGAAGAAGGAAAGGAGTCTTTCTCCTCTCCTGCATTATTTTTCAAATGAATTTATCAGAATTTATGACGACATCATATTTGAAAAATTGAAGAAAAGATAATTAAAGAAACTCTGCGACTTGGTGACCTTCTCTGCAACTTGGTGACGTGGGATCCGTGGGACCGAAGGAAGGAACATAAAGGAGTGCGACGATAAATTGCTATGTGCTATAGGGGTCGAGAAATATAGTACAAAACACTTCGCACCCAGAAAACAAAGAATGCATTTTCGTTAACTCATCACCTCTCCATTGATAATAACAATAACTGATTTAAACATCTGTATCTGTTTTTACTGTGATCAATGTGTTAAGAGATAGAAGTTTTTAAAAAATCTTATACTTTTTGCTAATTTGTTCGCAGTAAGCCCAAAAGGGGACCACACTTGTTTTGTGGCGTAAAGGAGAGGATCTTCTGTCTCTTTCCATGATAAATAAATCTCAATGACAAGTGCCATAAATTTTGTTATCCCGTTAAAGATTATAGACCAGCAGGAGAGACGGAATAATTTAAGTTTTAAGTTGAAAAGATAGAAAAAAACTCCTTTGGCGAAATAGTGCGCAGAACTATGGGTCATTCCATGTCAAGTGTCCCAAACTTCGAGAAAGTCCCCACTCGACCCCCTCCGATTTTAATGAAATTTTTATTGGATGTACATATAAAACTTGCATGAAATCATACCAAATTATAGCTCTATAAGCCATATGGTTTAGACAATAAAAATTATTTTAGAAAGGCCTCTTTTTCGTGTCTTGAAAAAAAATCCCCAAATCGTCAAGTTTGTGCCTTTATTGCTCGCGATCTAAGACGATTATCAGGCTCAAATTTAGTGATTCTGATCACTGTTTATAGTTGAATAGCCTACTTGTGTAACAGAAGCTCCACGCACTGTAGCTTTTTTGCAGTTTGCTGCCAAAGTTGGTAAAAAATCGTATTTTGGAAAATTTGACCACACGTTATCAGCTTGTATCTGCTGAGAGAATGACTTTCTGAAGCTAATTCTTTCCTCGTTTGTAACATGATAGTTCGTCCGAAAGGTGTGCAAGTGGCATCTCGATAGCTCAAATAATTGCTGAATTATGCGAGTTGAAATTCCAGTCAAATTTCTTTTTCCTCAATTTTGTCTCAATTTCAAAGGGCAATATCTCGCAAGGGTCATCTTGAATTTCAATTTTCTTTACATCATTGGAAAGAACACACTTTTCTTAACTAAAAAACGTTATTTTTATTTTTGAGACAAACCAGTTTCAAGGGGATATTGCAGATCAAAAATGTGGACGTAATTCAACGTGAAATTAAAGAAAAAAAGACATTGACCTCAAAAGTTGATGTCAATTTGTTCTATTAAAATTTACAGGAGCTGTTGTTTTTATGTTCTGATAAAAAAAACCTTTTTTAGATATTTTCGAACTTTAGTTTTTGTGTGCGCATCCGTAAAAACTAAAAAAATGGAAAAAAATAAAGTTTCGTTTTTAACAGAAATAATTATCTTCTTATCGCTGCTATAAGAGCCTGAGTCTTTTCCAATGTATTATTTTTAAGCTCTTGAAACAGAATTTCGGATAATATGTCACTTGGCAAGGTGTCGTTAATATTTTAAATTCATAAAAAGCATTGTTTCCTTTTTCAAAAAAAAAAATAAAAATAAAAACAATTAATAAAAGCGATAAATAATAAATTAAACAGTTAATATGGTGTGTACGTGATAAAAAATATTTATAATAGGACTGCAGAGCTATTTTTCTAAAAAGCGATAACGAAAGTTTTCGATAGAGTTGAATAATGCAATTATTTCCGTGTAAATAAATGATAACAATAGTAATTGAACATATGATAAGTAGTAATTGAAAATCCATTCATTATACTGCAGAGGATGTGTCTAGATATTCAGCCTATGATTGCAATTTTCTCATAAACAAAATTGATGAAAAATTGGAAAATGCTTTTTATGACCTTGAAACATTAATGACCTACAACCTTGCCAAGTGACATATCATCCGAAATTCTGTTTCAAGAGCTTAAAAATAACACATAGAGAGACTCAAGCTCTTATAGCAGCGATAAGAAAATAATTATTTTTGTTAAAAACGAAACTTTTTTTTTTCGCTTTTTCTTGAGTTTTTATGAATGCGCACTCAAACACTTAAGTTCAAAAATATCTAAAAACGGGTTTTTCATCAGAACATAAGTACAATAGCTCCTGCAAATAATAATAGAACAAATTGACATCAACTTTTGAGGTCTAATGTCTTTTTTTCTTTGATTTCACGTTGAATGACGTACACATTTTTGATCTGCAATATCCCCTTGAAACTGGTTTGTCTCAAAAATAAAAATAACGTTTTTTAGTTAAGAAAAGTGTGTTTTTTCCAATGATGTAAAGAAAATTGAAATTTAAGATGACCCTTGCGAGATATTGCCCTTTGAAATTGATACAAATTGAGAAAAAAGAAATTTGACTGGAATTTCAACTCGCATAATTCAGCAATTATTTGAGCTATCGAGATGCCACTAGCACACCTTTCGGACGAACTATCAGGCTACAAACGAGGAAAGAATTAGCTTCAGAAAGTCATTCTCTCAGCAGATACAAGCTGATAAGGTATGGTCAAAATTTGCCAAAATACGATTTTTCACCAACTTTGGCAGCAAATTGCAAAAAATCTACAGTGCATGGAGCTTCTGTTACACAAGTAGGCTATTCTACCCTAAACAGTGATCAGAATCACCAAATTTGAGTCTGTTAATCGTCTTAGGTCGCGAGCAATAAAAGCACAAACTTGACGATTTGGACAGTTCTTTCAAGACACGAAAGAGAGGCCTTTCTAAAATAATTTTTACTGGCTGAACCATAAGGCTTATGGAGCTATAATTCGGTATGGTTTTATGCAAGTCTTATACATACGTCCAAAAAAAAAAATTTCATCAAAATCGGAGGGGGTCGAGTGGGGACGCCTCGTATACTTGACATGGAATGACCTCTATTCAAGTTTATTCAAAGGATTTTTTTTATTTTTATTATTCTAATTTTTCTTTACATCATCAAAAACCTCAGACCCGTCACAACTTCGGGGGGGGGGGGGGACCTCCGACCATCAAACCTTGAAATTTCCTTTTTTTTTTCTTCTTTTTTAGTTGAATACTTTTTAAAAACTTTTGAGGTTTGAAAATTTCGGGGGGGGTTCTGACCCCCTGACCCCCCCCGCTGGCTACGGCCTTGGCTAAAATGAACTTAGAACATGCTTTAGTGTCCGCAAGCATGGTGCCGCGCATCTCGTAAAGTGGAGATAAAAGCTTGGGCATACCATCTTTTGGATTATCTCTGGTGTGTTAAATTAACTCTAGCTATGACTTTGCTTTTGAACTCAGCTTCGTAGACAGCCTTAAGTCCGCTTATGACAATTCCGGATTGATGATTTCTAATATTGCACATTTTTGATGTCAAACCCAGCTGTCGCTACACGATTGTATATTTATACTAGTTTCGAAATCTGTATAACTAAGCTCTTTCGATGTATATACTAAATGAAGAGTAAAATTACCGAAAGAGAATCATGCCGATTCATGTTATATACTCATGTTTATTACATCCATGTTTAGTTACGTCATAACGTTTCCTTAAAAACTATGATCATAGCTTACAAGAAATAGAGTAATGACTTACCCATTTCAAGGTACTCTTGGAAGAGTCCCTCGTTTTCTATGAGCTGGTAATCCTCCTCCCACCTCGTCAGCTTGATCACAGAACCCAACTTGGTCCGTTTCCTGTGGAACCAGGCTTTCAGTTTTCTGAAGCATAAAGAAGTTGATACCATTTGTTAAAAAGCAGAATATATTGAACCTCATGAGTAAAAAAGACGCAGTGCACCTTTTATAAAAGTTAAACTTACTAGAATACTGAAAAATCAACATAGGTATCTAAGTAAGAAAACAAAAGGACCAAATGACTGGCTTCCAGGGAAAAATTAGTCAATTCAATGTAGCCTTCAACTTTAAGCACATTCAGATTGCACAGCGACAGGAATGGGGGGAGGGAGGCGAACATCCAATCCAACCCACTACATCTAGAATATGGTCCTGGCATTAATTTGAATTTAGACATCTTGGATTCCAATTACTTTTTCCATTATCACGAGCTGTGATACGGCATATTTCTACTCAGATGACCTGCCTTACCCCCAACATCCTTAGAGCTATTTCTGCATCCGGACTTCCATCACAACTAAACAACAATGTGCTAAGAATGTGGCCTTGTAGAAACTGGCTTTGCTATTAGATTGAACGTACAAAATAGAAATTTTTTAGTCAAGCCCATTAGAGCTAGAACTGGGGGTAGATCTAACCTCAGATAGGTTGATTGAATAGAAAAGGATTTTGTCAACCTAAGAGTTAATAACTGGAAGATAGTGGCTAAGAAAAGAAATGACTGGAAGAAAACTCTTGAGAAGGCAAGGGTATTCCCAAGGCTGTGGTGCTACTGAAGAATAAGAATAAATATTTGAAGTCAGCAGTGATGACTAAGTTGCTCGTTTTATTCATCAGTGTGGGTAGCTCTTTTCCCACCTGAGCTGCCCATACGCGGTTGAGATGAGAATATACAGGGTGTTCCGTAACAAATTGTACAAACTTTGAGGGGAGTTAGAGGGGATGATAACAAGCAAGAATCACCTAGGAACATAGGTTCGGAAATGCATAATTGACGAGCTACATATTCACAAAGTTGTCAAATTGTGTCAGAATGGCTCGTTATTACGACGGTTTTTTGTTATCATTTCGATGCAGTTTTTTGAGCAACAGACTGCAAAATTTTAACAACCGCTTTAACATTTCTTAAAAATTAATATTGCTCAGTGAGACACAAGATTGGGATCATCCGAAATGTTTATTGGTCAAAGACATTACACGTTTAATGTAAATAATGTTAGAAAATGTCATAAATTATGTTCAAAGTTTCCACCATTGTTAGCGATACATACGTTACACCGTCGGACCATAGACTGGCGAACTCTCTCAAATACACCCGGATTTTCATGGATATCTGAAGCAGCACAGGCGATTCTTGCAAGAAGATCGATTTCTGAATCCACAGGATTTGCGTATACATCACTTTTCAAAGCACCCCAAAGAAAGAAATCGAGACTGTTTAAATCAGAAGAGCGTGGTGGCCAGGGAACTGGTCCACCACGACCAATCCATCGGTGACCAAACACACGATTCAGATGTTCCCGAACATGTGTTCCATAATGGGGAGGTACCCCATCATGTTGAAACCACATATGGCGTCTGATATGTTGTGGCACAGAGTTAAGTAATGTTGGTAGAACCTCTGGCAAAAAGATGAGATATTGTTGAGATCTCAGTGGAGATGGCAACAAATAAGGTTCAATTAAGACGTCACCAACCAAACCAGCCCAAACATTTACTGAAAAACGATGTTGAGCAGCCTGTAATCTTACGCCATGGGGATTCTCATCAGCCCACAAATGAGCATTGTGGGAGTTGAACACCCCGTCTCGCGTAAAGTATGCTTCATCCGTCATTAAAACGCAGGATGAGAAGTTTACATCTTGGCTACATTGATTGAGATACCAGAGTGTAAAACGTTCACGAATAGGATAATCTGAGGGGAGCAGTAACTGTACGTGTTGTAGATGATATGGATGTAAGCGTGCACGTCACAAAGCACGGTGAACAGACGTCGTAGATCCTCCAACAGCAGTAGCTACGGCTCGTACGCTGGTACTCGGATTTCTTCTAACGGTACGCAATACGTGTTCTTCCATTCTTAGACTATGACTATGTAGTGGCCTGCCGTGACCATATCTATGATTTTGTAGGGACCCATATTGACACAAATTGCGATGCAAATTATTGAACATTCGATGGTCCGGTGTTTCTCTCGGCAAATGCCTTTCCCGATACAACCTCTGAGCCGCTCTTCCATTTCCGTTTGCCAAATCATAAATAAGAGTTGCATATCTGCAAGCTCCGCATCCGTGAAACGTTCCATACTTCTCTGTGGGCGCTTGCAGTTAAAATGAATACTGAGAGGGAGCACGTGTGCTTCTGTGCTTCTGTAACAACGCTGCCTAGCGTCTAATAAAGGCATTCCTGACTACGGATTGTTCTGCAATTTTGATTGCTTGTGATTTACCCTACCTTCCCTTAAACCCTTACTACCCCTTGTGCCCTACCACCCAGGGGTGTCCCTTAAATATTGGGACAAAGTTTAAGGGTTGTTAGAGGGGACGATAATTTGAAGCAAACCGCATGGGAACAAAGGGTCGCAAAAGCGATGCTCAAGTACTACAGACACACAAAACTTGTAGTCACTAATTTAATATCCAACAAAGGTTTTGCATAATATTAAATATTTAAGAAAGGTTAAAGCGGTTGTTGAAATTTTGCTGCCTGTTGCCCAAAAAAATGCACCGAAATGATTATAACCAACCGTCGTAATAACGAACCATTCTGACACAATTTGACAACTTTGTGAATATGTAGCTCGTCAACTATGCGTTTCCGAACCTATGTTCCTAGGTGATTCTTGCTTGTTATTATCCCCTCTAACTCTTCTCAAAGTTTGTACAATTTGTTACGGAACACCCTGTATAAAGAGAGCAAATACAGAATTAATACTATACGGCGTACATTTAGAACTTTATCTGCAGAGCAAGAGCACGGTACTTACGGAACTAGAATTTCTTGAGCGTTGTTGATAATTTGCTTTCCAATCATGATGATGGCTAGCTGCTGAGCCAGTTCCATTAGGCAGCCACTGTTGCCACACTGAAACAAATATAGTTTAAATATAAGTAATTTCTTGGGAAAAAGGGCGAGGCTGTGACATCATTAAAACCGATCAATTTAAATAACCGTGTCGTTACCTAAGCAATATCATTTAAATCATCTCACGTAAGACAAATCAATGGATTTTCATCAGTGGCCCAAAGAAAAATTTTCCATTTTTCCGGCGAAAAATATAATTGTATAGTAAAGTTGGATTAAAAAAAATAGCAATGGTATCTATGTTTATTTTTTTATATTTACGGACACAGACTCACATATACGTGAGTAATCCTGATTTTACTCCCTTTTCAAGCACTTATAAGAGCCAGCTGTTCAATGAAAATGCTTCAGAAGTATGCAACACGAAAAGGTTTTGAAAGCATATGCGTACTCTAACACTTTCGTTCCGTATTTTTATGACTTATTTAAAACAAATCAGAAGCTACAACTTAACTGTATTCATTGTCTTGAACTTTCATTCGCATGATCTACTAGAAGTTCGATTAAAAAGAAGAAATAAAGCGTTTTTAATTTTCAAATTGGCGAATAACTTTATTATTGGAAACAAAGCAAAATAATAATAATAATTTCGTTTTATTTGAGCAGTCACGAAGTGCTTATTGCTGTCATTTGATTGAATGTGGCGTTCCGGGTCAACTTTCAAAGTTCAAAATCATATTAATTTTGTGATGAGCAATAAAAAATTAAATATACTTTTTGTGGAAACCTAACCTGGCAGTGTGGTAGTGCTGTGGTTAGACTCTGCTTAGCTTTCACAATGCTGCCAGGTTAGGATTGCCCCGACTACAGAGAAATTAATATGAGTTGTTTTAAACGAAGTCTTTAAGATGGAAAATGTTTATTATGACAGTTAAAATGAGTAAAAAATATGAAATGTAACTTTAAATTTATGTGACATTACAATTTTTAAAAACATAGAGTGAACACCTGATGTAATTCTTGATTGTGAAAACTTTAAATATGTCAAAAATAATTTCCCTCTCCTGAATTAGCAGTTCTTAACCGGTTTTCATGCGGATTAGCACCGGTACGTAGAAAAATTTGCTCGGTCCCCAGAGATTTTTCTCGTTCACATTAAAAAAAAAAAAAATAAATAAATAAATAAAAAAAAGAAGTGTGTTTTATGATTAGTTTTCACGATTTTCTGTGATTTTTTGTACATGTTTATTGGCTTTTGAATAATTGTTTCCACAATTATTTAGCTTCACATTAAAATATTTTTGTAACAGTTCTTAAGTACCAAGTAAGGTTTTGTTTAATTACTCAAAAAAAAAAGAAAGAAAAATGACGTTACCAGTTCTTACAAGTTTATAATGGTTCACAATTCAAAAGCCCCCCTCCCTTTATCTTAATAAGAAAAGGGGGGGGGGAGAGAACCTCACCGGTCTGCAGCATTATTTCAAAAGGTTTTACCGATCCGAGATTGAAAAAAAGGATGAGAAACGTTGTCCCAGATTGAGCTAATATTACAACCTCGTCTCTGTACATGTGTTTTTTGTGCGAAGACACTCAGTAGGCAGTGAAGCTAAGACTTAGTACCTACCTCCTCGTTCCGCAGGCCGAGCATTTTCCGATAGTGTCCCGGATAGCCGACGAACCTGAAAGCGAAAACGAGCATTCACTAAATTATAAATTCATTAAATTGTTATAGCCATGTTTACTATTAAAAAAATTAGCATTTCAATGAAGAAAAACATCGTTACGGAGGAATCGAACTTTTTTTTGGCGGGAACGTATTGTTATTCCATAAAATTAGGGTATGTCAGATAGCATTCAAATTGAAAATATCATTGCAGAACGCTCTTTAGAGCCCCAACCAAACGATTAAATGATGTACAGTGGTAAGTACAGGGGGCGCTGGAGTGAAATGAAATGAAATGTTACATAATGAATTATCTTGTTTCATATTTTCATTTTAATTATTCATTAAAAAAACTTTTCATTAATTCTTCGGTTAAAATTTTGAATCTGAAAGATAAACAACATGGAACATCGCATATCAACTTTCAAGAAAGCGGAATAGACTCTTCATTTCTATGGAGGTGGGAAAAGAAGATGGCAAGACTCTGACTGACCTGCCCTTGAAGAAGGCGATGTAGAAGATGGACGAATAGAAGTTGATGAACTGGAAGATGAATACTTTGAAAGTCAAGTTGTCGTCGAAATCTGTCTGTGTACGGTGCATCTCTGGAAGAAAAGAAAGGAAACAGTTTTAGCGCAAGTCGTTTCACGCATTAACTCCAGAAACTAACCTTATAGAAAACCATATGTTATATATATATACACTGCTCGACATTGAAAATGCAACACCAAGAAGGAGTGGTCAGAAATTCATGCAAATTTTACCGTAGACGCACGTCACTGAGTTACGCAAATGATATGAAATGCGAAGCTCTCCGACGCACGTGAAGTAAGATATAAGAGAATGAAGTTGAAAAGTGGGCTATGTTCATGTTGGTTTTTCTGCCAGACTTATTATCGGAGAAATTTGGTTTTTGTCTCGAAGGATACGTGTGATAGGAGGAAATGCCAAGCCGTCCTCAACGAAGACACTTCCAGCATATAGACGACTTTACAAGGGGTATTGGTGATCGGACTGAGAAGGGGAGAATGGTCCATACGTCAAATTGCAGCTGATACCCACATGGATGCAAGCACTGTGCATCGGCTGTGTCGGAGATGGTTGGAAAGAGGAAATGTAGCCACATTGAGGGGTGCAGGTGCAGCCAGAGTGACGTCAGACCGCTTGGATCGACGGATTCACCGACAAACTGTGGCGGACCCGCAAGTCACTTGTACGTCGATTCTGCAGCACGTGCAAGGTACCCTGGATGTTCCTGTGTCGACCAGAACGTCGACTGGTTGCACGTGGCTTGCAATCACGGCACCCGCTAAGAAGATTGCCATTGACCTCACAGCATAGACTCCAACGTTTGGAATGGTACCGGACCAGAGCGACGTAGATGGCAGAATGGCAAACCGTAGTGTTCTCAGATGAATCCTGCTTCTGTTTGTCCAGCGATAGTCATCGCATACGTGTGTGGCGTCGACGTGGAGAAAGATCGAATCCGGCAGTAACTGTGGAACGCCCCACAGTGCGACAACGTGGCATAATGGTTTGGGGCGCTATTGCATACAATTCCGTATCACCTCTAGTTCGTATTCGGGGCACTATGACGGCCCAACGATATGTAGACAATGTACTGCGGCCGGTGGCAATCCCCTACCTTCAGGGTCTGCCAAATGCAATTTTTCAACAGGATAACGCCCGGCCTAACAGTGCTCGAATCAGCCAACATGCTCTACGAGGTGTACAGATGCTTTCCTGGCTACCATACTCTTCTGACTTGTCACCAATCGAACATGTGTGGGACGTGATTTTACGCCGTTTGCAGAACCTGCCACTGCCTCGTTCAGAGGACGAACTGTGGCAAATGGTTGAAAGGGAATGGAGTGCCATCCCTCAGGACACCATCCGCAGGCTTATTGACTCCATGCCTAGACGTGTTTCTTCGTGCATCGCTGTCCGCGGTGGTCCTACTTCTTACTGAGCCGACGCCGTCCTCGCTCTAAATTTTGCTTATTTATTTTGAAATAAATATCACTTATTGTTCCATGCTGTCTCTGTCTTCTTACCAAATTTCATCAATTTCTGACCACTCCTTCTTGGTGTTGCATTTTCAATGTCGAGCAGTGTATATATATATATATATATATATATATATATATATATATATATATATATATATATATATATATATATATATATATATATATGTGTGTGTGTGTGTGTGTGTGTGTGTGTACATACAAACTCTCAGAATCTTTGGTTTTAACAAAAGTCCAGTACGAATACCAGTCAGTTTATATCCGTATGAAAATTGCTATAACCATATCCCCCCCAGAAGGTAAATTCTCGCTGTGCTAGTACCTGGTACGTAATTTAAATTGTCTACACATGTAGAAGTGTACTACCGTTGTAAATAGTACAACTTTTTGCAAGAAGGAAAAAAAAATAAAAATATGATGTTTAAATTTGCAGTAGTTTTTTTAAAATAAGTTTTTTTAATTGGTGCAATACTTTATTAATATATTTCAGAAAGAAGTAGTATTACTTACAGATACTAATATTACTTTTTCGTAAACTAATGTCCATTTACAGATAGACTAAGTTACCATACGAAAACTCACCCCACTGCGTAAGCTTGAGGGCCAACTTCTCATAGACTCTGCCGAGCGCCATGATGAGCAACAGGTTGACCAGGGCGCCCGTCGAACTGGCTATGAGGGAGGCCGCCCCGCGAAAAGTGTCCGTCCGGAAGAGGAAGATGGAGACCAGGACGCGGTACAGGATCACTGCCACGATGAAGATCATCACCAGGGCCATCTGGGGGAGAAGATGAAGATTTTCATCTCGCATGAACAAGCGTCGGACTTGATATCTCATGCTTTTATTGGTACAGAGGGTTTGAAATGTTCGCATAAGAACATGGTAGTAACAAACACGTGCTTTCTCAGTTGTTATCTATTTTGGAGAGTAGAGTTTTTGCCATATATTTTTTGTTGGAGTATTTATTGCCTATTTTTGATTCAAAGCAAAAACGAAAACCATCTAAGTATTTTTCATGCTTGTATATGTCTTTATCCATATTTAGCTGCATATAGAGAAACATATCTTCATTATGTTTTGCGTCTTACACGACTTATTTAGATTTCAGTGTTATATTTTTTTGTTAATTTTCATTTAAAGAATTATTTTTTTATAGTTTTGAAACCTTTCCTTACATCTAATAACTCATGTGTCAATGGCTATTGCCTTTTTAATCATTCCCTTTGCTTTTTCAATTTACAAGCATATTGTAACGAGTCCGTAGCACCTTCAACTTTCTTAAATGACCATTCCAATCTTGAGGAAATAACTATAAATTTATTTCCAAGTATGTACACTATTTACACTATGAGCCGGAAACAATTGCTAAACATTCAGCAATTAGGTAGCAAAACAGTACACTGTACTCTCAACAGTAACTCAGCACCACGTATCAAACGTGAACAGTAATTAAGCAATTACAAAAGCAAAAACAACATTCGCCCAAAGCGAATAAAAACGAGCCTCTCAATAATCCAATCTGAGAAAAACTGACTGACTTGTGTTCAAGGCCAGCTATTTATACAAGGAAAGAATTCCCGACAACTTTCTAGTAATATCTGGAATATTCCAAATCATTCATAACTTTAAACAATTCATTCAAGAAAACGCTAGAAATAAAAAGAAAAACACCACTCCGAGCGAAAATTTCTTCACGCTTATT
>JAXGGA010016399.1:0-26753 GCA_038373865.1 Uloborus plumipes | reverse complement strand
TAGCGACAGGGAGAGAGGAAGAAGGAACGCAGAACTGGGGGACGCGCACGGCGTCGATTTGTTGTTATGTTGTTGTAATGTGTTAGTTTCGATATGTGTATGTGAAAGTGTAACCGTTCTTGTAAATGTGTTGTGTTGTGGCCGCTATTTCAATGTTTATTAAAGCTCAGCGTGCTAATGGAAAAAGCCTCTGTGGTTATTCAACGCAAGTGAACATCATACTTAAAGCCCACGGAATCCCACATTAATTCTTTCTAGAGCCAACTGTTTCAGGTAGCAAGGCAATTCCATATGTTTGCTAACTTGAGCAGAAGGATTGGTATGAAAATCAAAATTGTAAACTAGTATGCTCGTTTCTTATTTAAAAAAAAAAAAAAAAAAAAAAAAACTCGTTGAAATAATTAACTAAATTTGAGGATTAAAATTTGCAATAACTCCTACTTCCAAAATTTGATTCGATTTAATAGTTCTGAGCTGGGTTTTAAATAAATCACAATACCTACATGGCTTGGGTTTAGCAGTTAGTTATTTTAAAACTTAACGCTCTGTATTATATTTCTATTTAACGTCTGCCGACTTGCTAGCATGAATGCTAGCACTTTGAAAACGGCAAAATATTTATTCTAGTTTCAAAATTGTGATTGCTATTGTGTATCTGTTTTACTTTGTAATTTCCTTTGAGTGAAATTTTTTTTATTAAAATTATAACGATCAGTACACATATACGTTATTTTAAAATAAACAAATTATATCTTTTTAAAGACAAACTTGATGTTAGCAGAATCATTCTAAATAGAGGACATACCAGTGCTTTGAATTTGCATGTGATGTATTCTGTTTGAATAGCAAATGTGTGGTGCGGATGGCTCAATGTTAGCATGACACTCTGAAGGACTAACTATTGATCTCTTGATAAAATCTTGTTCGTTGGAATAAAGACATCTATCTGGAGCAAGATATTCTTGGGTTACTTCTCCGTCAAATGTACTGCACAGACCGCACAGTTCTCCTTTGAATACGGGGTTGACCTATAAGATAAAAAAGATAAATCTCTGGAATTGTATAACTGGTCGGTGGAAGGGGTGTTATCATAAGTAATTTAGTTACTTAATAACAATAAGGCAAAAGTTTTTACTTCTAGGTATAGAGTGCAAATGTATGCTTAAAATATCTCATTTGCGCAAATAAATTTACACTACAATGTGAATAAATTTAAAATAGAAAAATGTTTATTTAAAAATATATGGTGAAAATTGGGGGGACTTTAATACGAGTATCTTCAATGCCCCATTAATACTAATGCCCATAGCTTTCTGGTTTGTAACGTAGAGCAAAAACGAGCTCATTGTTCAGAACGCACTACAATCTATTGAAATTCTTCAAACACAAAAATTGACAGATAAATTAACGATTGGTATATTTATAACATAAAATTCATAAATTAACCAATAATAAATTTTATTTGAATTGTTTGGATTCATCGCCAATAGCTTCAGACCGCAAGGCAACTCTCTTCCGAACAGTGGGATTTCTTTTTGGGGCAAATGCGGAGGGCATTTAACATGACGGGGATGGGGATGGGCCTTGTTTTTTTATAGTTTTTTCTGCAGTACATTTAATCAGTTCTTTGAAATTAACGATATTTATTTCACTAAGTTTGAAAACTTTACCTGGACTTTTACGTTCTGTCCATTGTAAGCCAGTTTCAAACCAAGAATGTTGTCGTAAACCTCTAGGAAGGTACCATCGATATCAACGTTTAGAGAAACAGTGAGATCAGTATGTTCGTCTTCCAGAAGGACAGGGCTTGATACGTGAACAACTTGAACTTGACCGTCGACATTTACTTTGTAACCATCCGCTTCTTTCGGGCTGAGGATAAGCTTGTGATCTCCAATATAAAGAATGATTTCCTGGAAGAAAAATAAAATGTTTCCATTAAGTTCTTAAGAAACGATACACGAAGGTGTGCTTATTTTATTTTAATTTACTTTTTACCTTACAGTAGAACATCAAAAATCCAAACTAATTGCCCAATTAGTTCGGATTTTTATTAGATATAAAGGGAGACTGTCTAATTCGGCGCTTTGTCCCCAAAAGTGTACACCTGTTAACACACTAATGTGTACAAACATCTCTTAGAAGCAAACAGGTGTCGAAGTTTCAAATATATTGCTTGGTTAATGTAGACCAATTCAGTCTATAAGTTATTATTAAATTCAAGAAATCAGTTATCTTGCTAGATTTTCTCAAAGTGGCCTGTTACTCAAATTTTCGACACATATTTTTTACGACGTAGCAACCAGTGACTTTAAAATGCTTCATCAATGTAATTTAATCAAATACAAATTATACAATAAGTATAACAAATAATGCAGTACCGTAAAATGGGGTTAATCGGAACACTTTTCAGCTTTGATTGTAAAAAAAGCAGTTAAAAGATTTTTTTTTAATTTGATTTTTTGGGTAAAAACTTCGGTCTTGCTTTACTTTTGATATTCCAAGCAAAGACAAAAGATTTTGAGCAACTATTATTAAAATATATAGCAAATTATGGGTGTTCCGAATCACCCCGCTGATAGGGGTCAATCGGAACACTTGTTAAAATTTTTATTTTTTTCAATTTAATCTGTAATAGGTCTCACAAACATGAGTAATATTGATGGGGGAGAATAAGAACAGATAATAAACTGTCAAATAAATGTATAATTTCAGTACCAGTAAACGTTTATAATTTGTAAAAATTCAAAATAATTTTGAACTTATGAAAAATGAAAAGTAATTTTAAGAAAAGCTTTTGAATTGAAATGCAAAGATTTAACATGAATGGAAGTCACTCATGTCGTCCACAAATATGTACTTGTCCTTAAAACTAGCAATTGTGACTTGGCTTAAGTTTTTTCATAACATCTCCTGGGATGAACTCTGCCTTTTCTTTAGTTTTTTGAAATTTCTGGGTTTCGGGGATTGTCCTGAAAGATTTTTTCACTTATTCATCACTGTCTGTGTGCTGGACGTTTACTACATAAAGTCTATGTGACTTTCTCCCTTTTATTTTAAGTAAAAAAAAGTCTCCTGGAGAAAAAATCTTTTGAAATCTGTAACTTTTGTCATTCTAAGATCTAGTTGCTCACGAGAAGGGATAAACAGTAATAAATCCTTGTCCCTGTCTTGATTAGAAGAATTGGGGTTAGAATCTTGATTTTTCAAACAATTTCCTTCAAATAAGTTTGAATTGGAACAACAGAACTAAGTGTTCCGATTCACCCCGCAAATTTTTTTTCCCATGGCATTTTTCAGAATTCTTCACTTTTATGACACAATTTATAAAAAATGTAAATTCTAATGTGGTATTCTGTTGTTCAGATACATGTATAATTGAAACATACCACTCATAGTTTTTAAATATAAGAAGGTTTGTTCTTGCATATGAAGTTTTGCAGTCTATGAAAATGTGATGTTTTCTAGCATTCAACGTGCAGCCCTCTTTAGAAGCCAGTAGCGTTGCCAGATTGACAAAAGTATTTTTTTCCTACTTCCTATGATCTTACCTTTCTAAAAAAAAATTCATGGCGAAAAATACCCAATAGTATATTTATGAAGAATTTCTTTGTACGGTTGGGAAGTTTTGTTCCGATTGACCCCGCTGTTCCTATACACCCCATTTTACGGTACATAATGTTACAATACGTAATTACATTTTTGAACAAAACGTAATTCTCATTGTTAACTAAACGTGAAAGAAAAATGAAAAATATTTACAGAACTGCGTGAACTGTAAGTAACCATCTATATACATAAAAGACTACTTTTGTAGGCGTATTACCGGGGTAAACTTCAAAACTACTGAACCGATTTTAACCATTTTTTCACCGTAGATAGCTGCAGTAACAGGGAGCAGGATAAGCTATAATTTATTTCTAAAAAGCTTAGTTTAAAAAAGTTATAGAAAATAGTAAATTTCATGTAATTTCCCCATTAAATGATTAAATTTTCAGTCCATTGTTGCAAAAATTTGGTTGCCTCACAACAACAATGTTAATAGTAATCGTGATGAAAATGTGAACCAAGGCTTCTCTGGAGTAAGTATGAAATTTATTGCTTTCTTAGGATTTTTAGATTCATCTGTGCCAATAATCGCTAACGAGACTAAATAAAAAGATAATTGATTTTGGCAACAGTTAGAGAACAGAAAATGTTTATAGTCAAAAAATTTCTAAGTTAGGTACATAAGATGTTTTAACCAATGTAGTCACAAGGATATAAACTAATGATGGGACTTATTTTACGTGTAATGTTTGGAAATACTTGACTCCAGTGCGATTGATTTTACAGGGTGCGACAAAGAAACTTGCTGATTTTAATTGGATGCTAATTAGCAAGAAGTGGTCAGAAAGGAGTGAAAAGAGTCTCATTTTTAAGAGAGGGTCCTGAAGTTTTGTTATCTCATAGTTTAGTTGTCGCCATGCTTTGGACAAAGGAGCTACGAGCGTTCGCTGCCGAATCTTACTTTTCAAATAATCTTTCGGTGGTCGCCACTAAACGTGCCTTCCGAACTCGGCTCAAAATTCAGCCCGTTGTTCCCATTCCTGGCTGGGAATCGACTGTTTTGTGGGTGAAAAGATTCAGATAAAGTGAGAGTGTGGCAAACAGAGGCCCAGGAGGTCAACGGATTTCCAGAACCCTAGAAAACGTCGAAAAAGAGAGGGAGTCGTTTTTGCGCTCTCCCAGTCGTTCGGCGCGTAAACACGCTGCTGCTTTGGGGATTTTTGATTGCAGACTAAGACGAATTTTTCACAACGAACTCCAATTTCATCCCTACAAACTTGCTGTGGTTCACCAGTTGAGTGATAACGTCTCCTTGAAAGGTGACGTACCGTGGCCGGCCAGCTCTTCCAATTTGACACTCTGTGACTATTTTTATGGGGGTATCTCAAATTGATCGTTTACAACGACACGCCCCGGACACTGAAACGCCTGAAGAACAGCATCCGGCTTGCTATCACCAACATCCAATCAGTCGATATGCTCGAAAGAGTGAACAAATCTAGGGTACATGAGTGCATCATTAACAGGGGCCGTCATTCTTCCCAATGTAGGTTTTAAATGTAACTAATATAAAAATTCAGAATGGGTACCATATCTTATAAAAAGTAGTAAACTGATACATGATGTGCTTTTCCCTTAGTTGACTTTTCAAGTCTGCAAGTTTCTCCGCCGCACCCTGTACCAAGCTTATAACATTTCCGATTTACCTAAACATTATTTGTAGCTTTCATTTGTATTTAAGGTGTGTAATAGTTTGTGTTTTTTAGTTTGTCCAGTCAGAAAAAATTGCCATTGTTTACAGAAGTAGCCATTGTGTGTATAGATTTGCACTTTAATGTTGAAAAATTCACTAAAACACCATACCCGGCCGAAACCCGGGCAGGGCCGATTACCTGGCTAGTTACATAATAATTAAACAAAGAAAATTAAATAAAATTCTGAAAAATACACGGAATCCTTTAAATTCTTTTGAGTTTATTTAAAGTTCGTGGCAGCGCGTTTGGATTTTTTATGATATCCTGTCTCACTGTTTGACGCTCTGTTGCAAACCTCAGAAATATTTACGCGAAAATGGTAAGTAAACAAAGTGCATAATTATAACGTATTGGACGTAAAAATTGCAATAGTTGAAGTCATAGTTCATTATGATTCAAAAATAAAGGAAATACACTAGCGGAAAAAAAAATCCCAACACCAAGAAAAAATTACTGTACAGTAATGAAATTCGGGTAATGCAATTGTCTAGTCAACATGTTTAATTGATTAAATGTACAAAACCACTGGCTAATTTAAGCTCAGGAAAATGCTGTGCAAATGTTAAATTATGGAACTTTAATAGCCGATGTAAGCTCCAGAATTTGGAAGACAAGCCTGCAAGCGTACATGCATTGTGTCATACAGGTGCCGAATGTCACTTTGTGGTATGGGGTGCCATGTTTGTTGCACTTGTTGTGTCAATACTAGTACAGTCATTGCTGACTGTGGATGATGCTGGAGTTGCCGTCCAATGATATCCCATACGTGATCAATTGGAGACAGATCTGGTCATCTCGCAGGTCATGGTAACATGTCAAAACTCTGTGGAGTACATTGCGTTACATCAGCGGTGTGAGGGCGAGCCTTATCCTGTTGGAAATCTCAATCTTGAATGCTACTCATGACGGGCTTTACTATAGGTTGAATTAACAGCCTGACGACAAATTTGCAGTCAGTGTGATTGGGATAACCACAAGAGTGCTCCTGCCGTCATAGGAAACTGCTCCCGAGACCATGACGCAAGGTGTAGGTTCCGTGTGTCTACTCCGCAGACAGTTTGATTGCAGGTGGTCCCGTGGCCTCCTTCTGACCAATATACAGCCATCACTGGCATCTAGGCAGAATCTGTTTTCATCAGAAATTGCAACAGACCTCCACTCTGACCTCCAATTAGTCCTGTCTTGACACCACTGCCGTCGCTAACGGCAATGGTTTGTAGTCTATGGAATGCAGGCTACAGGCTACCTAGCTCGGAGCTGTCCTTGAAGCAAGCGATTTCTTACCGTTCTTTGGGTCACGGCAGCACCAACTGCAGCTCGAATGTCAGCCGCAGATGCAGTACGATGCGCCACAGCCGTATGCAGGATTCGGCTATCTTCCTTCTCATTCATGCCGCTCGGACCTCGATCTTCTTGAGGTAGTAGGTAGTACCATCCCTTGACCATTCAATAATCATGCACGCTGAAAACATTCCCACCAAGTCTTTCTGCAATATCGTGAAATGAAAATCCACCTTCTCGTAGCCAAATTGTTCGACCTTGTTCAAACTCGGTGGGCTGTTGTTAATTGCTTCTTCGTCTTCCCTAAGGCATTCCTGGCTAACATGAACGCAATACGTCAAATTTCACTGAAAAATAATGCTCACGAGCTTTGTAACGCGCTTTTAAAACAAGCCTTATTTGCATGTTCTGAGTGACGCCAGCTGCGCCACACTTTTGCGTGGAGAGCGAAATTTCAATCGATGTCATCTTTCAGTTGTATAAACAAGCCTACCAAATTTCGTTTATCTTATGCAAGTCTTTCTTGGTGTTGGAATTTTTTTTCCGCCAGTGTATATTCCTATAAAAAGTAAGCTTTAAACTTGTATTGCTTATAGTGATGATAGAATATAATTTCAAAATAAACGACACGTATTCTGATAAAAATTATAATTTCAAACTTATTATAGTTATTGTGATCATTTGCTACAATGAAAAGCGATAGTACGTACCTTTGTTCCTTCGCGATGAGAAAGAGTTCTTCCCAGAACCGCAAAACGTTTGTATTGCGTACATGGTGCAGAAATAAGATACTGGCATTGATCTGAGGGCAGCTCATAAGTTTGTTGATCATATGTTGTTAGATACTTCTCCATTACGGTACAGGTAGCTAAGGGTAAAGAAAACGCATGGTTTGATTGTACACACAAGGTATTAGCACACATTTTAAAGAATATTTCAAAAAAAAAAAATCTAAAAGAAGAAAAATTATTTCAATTGATACAACGTTAATGAAAATTTTCAAAATTTTGATTGAGATAGAAAACAATTATTTAAGAATAAAAAAAAGAATTTTCAGTGAATAATAAACTATTCACAAATAATTTGACTCCCTCTACTCCAACAGTATAGTACTTGAATAGTTATAGCAGGAAGGCGTAAATAACGCTTTCAAAAGAGATTTCCACGACATTTTCAAACCAAAGGTTCATTCACCATATAAAGCAATGAACCACCTGACACGTTATTTACCAGTTAAAGGGTAAAGTACATAAATGGTTAAAACGAAAAACGTAAAGCTAGTGTAAACAGAAATAATAAAACAGTTTTTGCTGCTCAAAAAGTGGGTACATACAGTAATGTACTACTTCTGTAGTTGAATCACCTAGATGCAAAATTATGTAAGTATCACAATTAATTTTTTTGTAAAAAATTTGTACAGAACACTGCAAAAAAATCCGAATTATTGATGGAAAATAAGGGACAACTAATACGCTTAATTTTTTACCAGCAAACAATCCGACAAAAATCAGGAATGTTTCCCGTTAAAAGTCAGTAACCTTCTTCAACCTATCCTGGAACCTTCCTGAAGACTTCAGAAACCTTCCCAAGAAAGCCGGACACTTTACTGCCACAAATCAAGAATTTTCCAATAAAACCTTGGTTGTTGTTAAAGTAATAATTTTTGTCCTTGTTGAACCAGAAACGCTCCTAGAGCATTTTTGCAAATATGGTAACAAATAGCCGGACAACTTATTTGCTTCCAATTCTTATGAAGCTAGAGTATACGGAAAGTGCATTCATCTTTATTTGTGACATAGTCAACCTGGAAGAGATAGAACTGAATTGGGTGCGAAACATAGCATAGATATGCTACATGTATCATCCAACTGGTTAAGTAAAAATATTTTTGACAATAGTGAGAAGTCACCATTCATGTGTGAATTCTGAAGTGAATTGAGGAAGCGTCTCATGAAGAGTCGATTTCGATGGAAGTAGGGGAAGGGTGGGCATAGCGGCCACCCTAAGGAACATCTATTTTTTTCCGCCCGTAAACTTCATTGAAACATTTTATAAATCCCTTAAACATTTAGTATGGTTACTTAGGCCTGATTAAAAAATATAAACAATTAGATTTTTAAACTCTATTTGTACAAAATTTTGACTTTACCAAAAGCTGTCAAAGTGGACACTTTGCCTTACTAGGTAGGGCAAAGTGGCCAATGCCTAAATAGATTTAGATAGTATGGTAAAAATGAAATAGTTTCAAACTCAGAACAATTGTATTAAGGTTTTAAACAAAAATAGGCATTAATAAAAGTATGTGAAGTTATGAAATCACTGGTATTTGCATAAATCACAAATAAACTCATCGTCCTCCTCTTCGGCTCCTGTGCAGGCTTCGTGAGCCCATTTGAGTCACCCAGAATATCTAATCCAGCGTTCGTTGTCCTTAGATTTCGAGTAACAATCACCACAGAAAAAAACAATCGATGTTTCGAATCGAACAATCGAAGTGGCCACTTTGGCCTCTAGCGCGAGGAATTTTCGAAAGAACAATATTTCACGTACAATCCGTTGTTGTATCTACTGTTGAGATATATGAATTCAAAGCTAGAAACATGGTGTTTTGCACCATTGATGTAAAATTTACTTCACCTAGTCCTACAATAAACATGTGAGCGAAACATGTGAGCGGCACCAAACTATAACACAACAACAACGGCTGTCGGGCGAGTAAATGAGTCTATTGCCGCTAGGCTGCATAACTATATAGGGAGGAAAACTTCAAGTGGCCAGTATGCCCACCCTTCCGCTATGTGGAAACTCGTGCAACCCCTTAACGTTGCCTCAAAATACTATGCAACGTTTCTGAATCTTTGTATAGTGAATTAAAATACTCTTATGTGCTTTGGGGCATTCGGTATAGTAGCAGTAGCGCTGGTAGATGCTGCTATGCAGTACGATTTGTAGAAAAAAAAAACTACTAAATGCATACTTAGGCTTTGAACTTAACATGCGTTTTACTCAAAACTGTGAAACAAATATCCAAGTACATCACTTTACTTATCCATGCTTTAATTCATATTTATACTAGTTGACCCGGCGAACTCTGTTCCGCCTAAAGGCTATAAATAAGCAAATTTTTGAATTTATTAAGTTTTTTTTTTTTTTTTTGGAAAATACAAAAAAAAAAAAAAATAATAATAAGTACCTATATTAATCATTCATTATTGTTTCTGTGTTCACAACCTATTTTACGGCGCTCCAGAAGCTGTCAGAACATGTGCTTTATTGTACTCGGCGACAGAGACTCAAAAAAGGCTTAGTTAAAAAGATATTTCAGACTGCTTATCAACTGACTGCTCCATCCAAACAAATTTTTGTATATATAATAGTAGTAAGAAGAACAACCTCTTTAACTGCAGTCCAGGAGCTATCCCACCAAGCGCTTTCGACCTCTCAGCCTCAGAGGCGTAAAAACTCTTAAGTGACAGCTTATCACATACAAATTTCAAGGGAAGTAACGCGTTTGTTTATAATTTACTTCACAAAAAGTCAAATAACACTCAACACACCGCTAACTTACAACCTGTTTACTGCGCTCCGGAAGCTGCCAGAATATGTGCTTTATGTAGCTCAGCCATGGAGGTGTCAAAGAAGGCTTAGTCAATAAGACATTTTTTCTATTTATGTAACTGACACACACAAATTATAGCCTATGTCCGTCTCCTGGCTCTAAGCTACCTACCTACCACTTTTTAGCCATATTGGTACAGCCGTTCTTGAGTTATAAGTAGTGTAACTAACACGACTTTCTTTTATATATATATATATAGATAGATATACAATATTCAGAATGTAAGTTAATAGAAATTAAATCTAAATTGCACATCCTCCCGAAATGTTTAGTACAAAAAACTTTCCTTATTTATCCTTCTATGACATACCTGGATATGTGTTGTTGGTGGTAACCTGCATGTAAGTATCGAAGATACCATGAATGCTGGACAATGGTTGCAGAATTCCTACTGGCAATTTCTCGTATTTGACCAACTCGGACGGCTTTTCCAGGACAACATCGATCAGTGGCTTGTCACTCAATTTGTCAATGTACGTAATGTTCAAACCTAAAGCGTTTTGGAGACCCTCGTATTCTGAGACACTGAGATGTCCAAGAGCCACGGAACGTGATAGGGACTCAACCCTCTTAGCAACTCTTTTGTAGAAGCCTGGTAGTTTAGCCTGCAAAATACGAAATCAAAACGCGAAGCAATTATTTTTTCAGTAATTGATTTTTTATGTCTAGGAAAATGAAATGCGTTAGGATCATTCTACAAAAAGTCATCATCTTGTCCTGCACGCGACGTTATGTCACATTTCATTAAAAAGTAGCGATTTTAAAGGGTAATGAACGAAATTTTGTTTGAAAAATCACAAAGGTGTGGGATTTCTTAGGAAAAATACTTTGTTTATTACTTGTTAAAATAACTTATTTTTAATGAAATGTGATCATCATGTGCGCTAACAAATAGATGCATTTTCGTGGAATAGTCCCGAACTATAAGGGACAGGTGTGTTTTCACCAATCAACTATAAGAATTGAGTACATACTTTGGTACTTGAAAAATAAAATAAGAATAATCAAAGTTTTATGGCACAAAATTTGCGAAATTCTGTAGACACGTATTTTGCGGTTACAAGGTAAGTTGGTTTTATTTGGTTTGATGACGCAAGAGTTTTAATAGGCTGTGTTTCTCCAGGGGGTTACGAGGAACCCCCTTTTTAATGAAACGAAATGTAAACTTTATGTTGAAAAGTTATAATATAAAGACTTTTCTGGGATGACTTTTTATCCTAAAGCTCACACTTCGTTGCATTGAAAAATGGGACCCCGAACACTGTAACCCTGAAATACGTGTCTACAAATGTTTGTAAATTTGGTACTATAAAACGCTGATTATTTGTGTTCTACAATCGATTTCGACTCTCGCCAAAATAACACGGTAAATATATTTTTAGCTTTTTTTCTCAAATCAATTTCAGCCGTTGCATTTTTCAATTTTCTTCTCTAAGTTTTCTTATCTCCCTAGTTGAAAATACGCTTCTGAATCAAGGGGTGAAAAAGCCTGTCGGTCGGCGCATAAATCAAAAACAATCATTAAATGCTACTGACCTTTGTCCACAACGCAACAACACTGTAATAATTGAATTTAGACATTTCTTTGATGCTTTGCACACATTCTTTAGACAGAGTCTTTCCAACTTCAGAATCCCTTTCGCACTGTTTGTAATCTTGAGGCAAGAGATGCTTTTCGTCCAGCTGTGACATCAGTATATCGTTCACGAGGTTAGACAATGGTAAACGTCTCATGTAACCCTGCATAAGAAGAAAAAAAAAAGTAAAGTTTGTTTGAAATAAAAATTAATGATTGCATCACAGTTTTGACAGTCCAAATACTCCAATTTTGACATTCTATTAAGGGGATCAGAAGGTAATGTCGTTTTTTTTTTTTTTTTTTTTTAACCAATGAATTATTTCAAGGTTTTATTTTAAATCCCGGATTGATTTAAAAAAATGATTCTTGGAGCAAAATATCTTGAAATGACCTGCTGTTTACAAACCAAATTTTCAAGTTTTTTTAATATATAGATGGCAATAAAGGGAAATCAGATGACGCTATGTCCGGTGAGTTGTAAGGGTGAAGCAGTCGGATTTCCCTTTTTTCCGATCGATAATGTGGCTTGCATTTCAAGACATTTTGCTCCCAAAATCTTTTTTTTTTTTTTTTACATTATTCGGTGTTAAAATTTTTTTTACTAGATGGCAAAAGGACTTTGTTAACGAGGAAAATTACATCGTTGATTTGAAATAAAAACTCAACAATTCATTTATCTGAAAATAAGAACATTACTTTCCGGTCCCCCTAGTAATATAAGAAATCATTACATAAATGAATTCATCAAAATATCTTTATGTTATGATCCATAGTTATCATAAAAATAATTTGAAAGTTGATCGTAGATCTCTTCTCTGAACTCGACAATCGTACTAAGGATAAATTTGACAAAGAGCTATGAGAGCGTACATTTTCTATTCATGCACTATACCTTATCTCTTGATCCTTAAAAACCCTTAAAAATTCATGTTCCACATATATAAGAGTCTTGAACTTTTATTTACCGCATTCTCTTGAAAATAGGACGGAAATTAAAATAAATAAATAAATGAAATAAAAATAGCATGATTTTCTGATTACTTCTAATACAGACAATATCATTAAAATGAGTCCTACTATAGATGAAGCTGGAAATCTGGAATATGTTTTAAATTGTAATATTGGGACACAAGTATTTCTCTAACTGTAATTTTTAAAACTGATTTCCTCAAAACGCAAACATGGTCCTCTTTATGGGAGGCACTGGCTATTGAACTGGAATAAAAGTGTTGAACTCGAACAAATACATTTCTTATATTAGAACAATAATATTTCTTGATCCCAAATAAGTGCTCTTTTTTTTCGGAAAAAAAAACAAGCAAGTATTAATGATGGTGCATGTAAAAAATAAGCGATTCTCTGATACTAAACCCTCTTGCATCTTTCCCAATAGAAAATAATGAAAGAACTGGCCTTATTTTCATTAAAATATGGTAAGGTACACATTTTGTTTTTAATAATACAATAGGAAATAGGACAAAATGTATTAAAATGGAATATATATAGTTTATGTTTTGCTATTATGCCATATTTCACAAGGCATTGAGGAGAATGTTTCAATACTTACTGCAAAAAATAAATCAACGTTTTCAAAAGGTTTGGCATGGTGTAAGCTAACAGTACTCAGGAAACGGGCTCTCTGTTGAGAAAATGAGTTTTTGTCAAACTTGAATTCGCTTGGTCTGCCCAAGAAACCAATAATGTGATCAGCACTCATCTGAAACAGTAATTAAAAAACATCACTATAATTTGTGTCTTAAGAAGTGCACTATTGAATATTACACTAAAAGATTTGCCTTTTCAGTTATTGCAATGAAATCATGTAACTATTGATATTGGAACCATTCGCTACGCCCACTCGCTAACTTGGAGTCCGATCGCTACAAAACGTTGGAATATTTACTTCGCTTCTCAGGTGTTTTTAGCTGATGAAACTGAAGCATGCCTGATACATGCTCAGCTCAGCATTGAAGTGCACGAAAAAGCGAATAATGGCAGCAATGTATCTTTCCACGGGTAAGAAATATTCTGTATTTAAAAGTTCAACATTTATTTTGAGAAACTATAATTATACCTGAGTAAAATGACTAAACAATTTTAAATACTAAGAGATTCCTTGGAAATTATGTGTGCCAGTACCCATTATGTTTTTAGCAATTTAAAGTGTTTTACCTATTAAAATGATGATGTTAATATGACTTTGATATCGCAAACCAAATCACACAAAGTAAAAAAAAAAAAAAGATCGACTTCTAAACAACTGAGTAAAAAATATGAAGTGAAGCTACTTGAAAATGTCGTTGTTCAGTACCAAATGCCGTTGTTCAGTATATTTCTGGAAAAAAAATGTAGAGCTAATTTCATGAAGATGCGAAATCTATTTTCTGTTCTTGAATTATTTGAAGAATTATTTAAAAGAGAAACCTTTTTTGAGACAAATTGTCTCAAAAGGAAATGTTTCATTGGGAGTAATATTTCAAAATTGTAAAATACCTGCGAGAATCGCGGGAAACGAACCGATAGTAAGCTTATTACTATGAGCGATGCCCACCAAATGGCGGGCGACCGAAATTGGAAAAGAAATTACTTTTCTGCCACAAGATGCTTCATTTAGTTTAGCGAGCGAACGTTTCCAATTTCTATGTTTACCACAAATGTGTCAATGTGTCAATGTTTCCTTGCATTGAAGAAACCATGAATTTCGTCTAGAGATCGTACAATTTGTGCTGTAAACTGCTTCCTATTCATCCTCTATGTTTAAAACATATCCAACCAATCTTGAATTTTCCAATGTCTATGTATGTAACCAAAGATGGTACGTCATTTTTTTTTTTAATGGAAAAGGAGAATGTTTGTTCATCAAAAACTTTTTTTTACGCAATCACGATTGTTTGTTGTTCTCATTCGAATGTAGTTTACATTCGCTCCTTTTTCGGGGAAAAAGGAGTTTTAGAAAAGTAAATTCAAGGAAGTTTTATATTTTCTGGTCAAGAAATTTGCTTCTGAATATCTAGCAGCGCTTTTGGTTCAATTACTAACGTCTGAAATCAGAAAATATATGTCAGAGAAATAAAACGCATTTATTATCTGATATTAGTTGTTACGATTGCAACGACACTGGTAGAGATTCCTTCATTAGCATGTAAATTACTTTCTGCTTTCTGGTTTTCGCACTGGTGTTGGATTGTGGATCTGAAAAGTCTCGATATCGGTTATTGGAAGAGCAGTTTCAAGGGACTTATTAATTACTTTTGGTAGCTACAAAATGATGAACATTTTGCCTTCGATATTTATGAGACTAGAAAGGTAGAAGGTTCGGAATTATTATTTTTGTCGTAACCTAATGTGAGAAATAGAGCTGTTTAAAGTAAGAACCATAACTTCATCAATGTAAATGAATTACGACAATTTATAATTAGTTCAAATAGCTTTACATGATCAAAAAAAAAAGAGTCAAAATATAATTAAAAAAATATTTCTACAAATCGAAAAATACAATCCCTTGGAGTATAGAAACACAATAACTCTTTTTTTTAAATAGCCTATCATTAAGACAAGAACATTAAAATTAAAACACCCTATAACCACTTGATTTTTTTTTTTTTTGCATTTTTCTTTTGTTAGTTTTTGGTTACGTTTAGTACCAACGTACTTTTTTCATCTTGAAAAGCAAAAATTTGCAGGCACGCTACATAAACGTCTTTCAGTGTTACAAGGACGCTTTTTTCAATGGCAAAATTCGAAATCAGATGCATTTTTGTCCATAAACCATTCGCATTGAAAAAAGCGTTTCTTAAGTGTTCCTGCACATCTGTGCTTTTAACGTTGTTTTATTTGCTTTTACCACTACTACAATAATATTAATAATATTATTTTTAAAATCTGGAAATAATCATAAGAATCCGTACTTTTTCCCCTTTCTTGACAGTTTCTTGAAATTTTTTTAGCTTGCAGCGTAGTCTACTGGGACATTAGTGATCTAATTCTAACTTTCATCTTGGCAAAAACAAAAACAAAAAAAAAAAGCTGTTCACTTCTCTATTATTGTTTGTTGTTCAATTTACAGTTAAGTGGAAATTTTATGAATTTTAATACCTTGATATCTTTATTTAGAGGTTTGTTTTACTCTCTGATGGAGCTTTTAATGTTGTTTAACTGTTCTGTATGATTATTTTGTATTTTAATGAATATATTAATACTATTTTATTTTTATTTTTTTAAATTCCTTTCTTCCTTTGTATTTTAACGCTATTTAATAGTTAATTTCAGTTTGTGTGTGTGTGTGGACATTTTAATAGTACTTTTAATCCCGTTTAATGACTTCTTTTAAAACCTAATTCAAAATGACAATGTAATGTACCATATACTAACGAGTACTCTCTGTGTAACTTTACCAAATATAGCGGCAGTTATTGGGGTTGCCATCCAGTTATCGAATGTCACAGGTGAAGAAATATGTAGTTTCTGATGGCGATAAATCCAATGTAATCCGCCAAGGTGCCTATGTATTAACAACGCCACCATAATACTAAATGCCTATCGCATTTACCTAAAAAAGTGAACTTCGTGGAACTGGGTGATTCTCCAAAATCCGAACAATATGATGTCCCCGTAGGACAGCACAAAAATTATTTGACCTAGAAAGATTTTTTGTTTTTTTTAATTGTTAGAAATACTTATTCTGATGTTATTCAATTCATATTAAAGCAATTTTTCATTTATTTTTTTCGACAAAAATTTTTGAATAGCCAAAAAGTCACCTTTTTTGCGTGTCCCACCCTATTTCTAAAGTGTAAATAAATTATTTTAAAATTTTACGTGAACATTGCACAAATTCCACTTGTAGTGTTGAATTATGTATAGTTATGAGTGCAATATAGTGTTGTTTTAGCTTATTTAAATGATTTTATAATCAGGTACATCATTTTGAAGTTTGTTCCCAGATTGTATGTCCCTCTCCTGGCCTACAAATTGGTTCAATTATTAAAGGCAAAAAGAAGAAATTTTGAATCTGCAGTACTATAACACTGTTTATTCTCATCACTTCTTTGGACTCATAGAATATTTTGTCTATAGAAGGTGTCTGCTGTTCGTAATATTATTCCTTAGGTCAAAATGAGGTATGTAACATTTTCGATGTCCCTCTCCTGGCCAACATTTCTGCTCTAAATAAAATAAAAATAATAATTCTGCCTGCAGTGTGTAATTGAGTTAAGAGGATAGAAGAGAAAAATACCTGTTATTTACCTTCTATATAATTCCGGGTAGAAATATCAGCCTTTTTTGATTAAAATGTCCCTCTCCTGGCGCAAAAAAAATGTCCCTCTCCTGGCGCAAAAAAAATGTCCCTCTCCTGGCGCAAAAAAAAAAAAAAAAAAAAAAAAAAAAAAAGTCACCCTAGCATTACTTTTAAAGCACTGGTAAAACATCCGGTAGAATAGATGGATTTATTTACCAAACATTGGTTAAAAATAATAAAAAGGAGTCTCATTTATTAAAAAAGTATTCATTTAGAAAATTTTTAACTTTATTTTATGATTGTAAATCTCTTTCTTCATATAAATATTAAATTTGTCGGATGCTGCATCTCTTAAAACAGTGTTCGTTTAAAGAGGTTGTAAATTAGTTTTGTTTGTCAAAAAAAAAAAAAAAAAAAAAAAAATAGTTTTTCATTCATGTTGAAGTTATTTCTTTGTTATTGTTTTAAAATTTCTGATAATCCTTGATAAAATTCATTTGTTTGCTCGCTTAGTGCTTCTTGTCACTCTCTCGGTTTGAAAAAAATTGACCCCCCTCTTTTGGGGTGTAGCGTACTTAAAGTGAGCTCCCTCTATTTTTCTCTTAATAAGCTCCTAACAAAGAGTAAGTATGATTTTTTTTAGATTTTTTTAAGCATTTTTATTTTTATAGAGTTTGTGAGTCGAAAATGCCAGGTTTTTGGAGAATCACCCAACTACCCATGTATGGAAATATTACGAAAGACAGTGCCATCTAGAGACTTGCAGCAGTGGCGTTGCTATGGTGTTGGATCTAGGCAATTCAACTTAAGTTTTTAATTACTTAATTTCTGCCTTTAAATTTAGAAATCGTACCAATCGCTAATTTTTCTGTTGCAAATTTTAACGAACTCTGATAGATGGCAATATGGGCCGTACATCTTCGAGTTAGTTTTTTCTCTACGTTAAAAGTGAGTAAACGGTAAGCATTTAGTATAACTGTTTCGTTAATTCTACCAATGCCTCCTTAATACTAAATGCTTATCACTTTCTGGGTTTTAGCTTAGAACAAAAATGAGCCCAGAGTTCTGAACACACTGATATCTATCGCAGATCTTCGCAACAAAGAAAATAGCAGAGAATTTAGCGATTGGTAGATTTCTAAATTTAAATTCATTCGTTGACCAGTCTGGAATTTCATTTGAATTGTCTGGATCCATTGCCAATAGCTACAGGCCGCAAGGTAAGCGTTCTTAGGAACAGTTGGATTTCTTTTTGACGCAAATGCGTAAAACATTTGGTATTTCGGGGCGTTGATCCCACTCAAAAAAAAAAAAAAAAAAAAAAACAACAACTTACTGCCAGAGGAATAGGAAATCGCTTGAGATGCAAAGCTGCGTCCACGTGGAAGGCATGCACGTGCTTGCCCAAGGTATGGTTGTACTCGGCCCTGATGGACGCCTTGTTGGACACCGGCCTGGTCTTGACCTGGATGTCGAACACGTGCTGCACGTGGGGGTACGAGGAAACGAGGGTGTCGTACACTTTCCTGCCACGCGAAATCAAATCTTGCAAATTCTTGCTGTGCACGTCTTTGTCTATGTCCTTCACAATATCCTCTTCGTTTTCTTCTGTATCCGATGTCTTTCCTCTGCTTCGCATCGGGTGCATTCTAGAAGGGTTGTGCTGCTGGCGCCGATAGTTTATTTCGAATGAAATCTGAAATAAAATGATAATTTTGTGTACAATGAAATTAGAATGGATGACTGTGACAAACGTTGTATGTCAACTGGGTCGTATTGCTTTAATTAGGGTAACCTTAAATAGGGTAGAGTTATCTACTCAGGTTCAGATAACCGAGCGTCTTACGTAAGTAAAACCAGAACAACAAAATAAAAGCATGCAATTTATTTTATTTATAAAAGTAAAGAAAATAAAAAAATAAATAAATGTAAAAAAAAAATATCTTTTTTTCTCGCTTTAAGACTTTTAAATGCATCAAATTAAACAGTTTGCATATGTATTTATATTCATTAATGAATTAAAGGGATATTCAAAAGCATAATATATTTACATAGGGCAGTGGTAAAACAAGAGAAGAGTAAATGTTCCTGAATATGATTATTTGCCTTTCATGTTTTTAATATGTAAACATCTCTTAGGCGGCTTTAGATATACCTTTGTGTTGGCTGGCCAATAAATGACATTCGTATCCATGGTAACGTTCACCGATCTCGATCTCCATCCAGCATTTAAAGTCTTGGTCGTTGCCCATTCGAGTAACTCTGGAATATTCCTTGGAATGCTTTCGTGTCCTTCGGCCATGTTTTCAGTGTGGGTACTAATGTGCATTGGTGGGAGTCCAACAATGTCCAACTTCTGTTCTCTCTGTAACAAAATAAAAGAATGCAAGTTGCTTTTGGTTCTAACGGTAAAATATTTATTTGAGAAATAGGGTAATATGATCAGTTAAGGGGGTCTGGGACACATCTTGAAAAAAAATTTATTAAACAGGTTAGAATTTTGAAATTTTTTACACTAATTCACCATCTGTTTAATAAGCAAAATCATCACATACATGACAAAAAAAACTTTTTTTCAATTTTTTAATTTAAATTTTTTTCAAAAAAGGGGGGTCGCTTTAAATCGCAAAAACTAAAAATATTCTTGAACAATTTTCATTTTTTTTCTTCAATATGAACACAAATATATAAGCTTTAATTTGTATTCGGCAATTTTAAAAATAATAATTTAAAAAAAAATTAAAAATATTTAAGTAAAAATTCGAAGGTACTTTTTTTTCAAAAAATCATAGTTTTTGAACAATTTTTTTTTTTTTTAAATTTGCCGAATAGAAATTCAAGTAAACTGTTTGCAAAAGTTGTTCTCCAAATTTCGGAACGTTATCCTTATTAGTTCTTGAGTTATAAGAATTTGAATTCAAAAGATCTGGAAAAATTGCATCATGGCGAAAAACGCATTTTAAGGGAAGTCATTGCTGTGGCAACAGTTGCCTGACGGCTACATTAAATTATCATATCTTCCGTTCTAACTAAGATAGGAACAAGATTCAAACCTCATTTTAAAGAGAAGAAAACAGAATTTTTTTTGAAATAATTAAAAAAAAAATGCAAAAGTTGACGATTTTTGTGTCCCAGACCCCCTTAAGTCCGGTCTTTCATGGACCTGCCCCCTCCCCTTCTCGAAAATTACTAACTTTGCGGACCCCTCCACAGACAAGCAAAAAATAAAAATAACAAAATCTTGGTTTCATGCATGTTTTTTCTTTTTTTTAACATGTTTTTACGATTTCTTTTATTTACTATTTATTGTTCTTTATATTTCTTAGAGCTCCTACCTAGTTTTCATTATCTAATATTATTGCATTATTATTTTGAGCTACATGAGTAAAAATCTATTCCACGCTCAATTGGGTGCAAAATATGTCTTAAAATCGAGTACTCTGAGGGGTGGGGTCTGCGCCTTACGTATACTTAAACAAGAACTTTTATAATACAGTGAACTCTCACTTACGCGCCTGCCCTAGGGACCAACAGAAAAAGGCGCATAAGTGAGAGAGACGTATAAGTGAACAAGCCTATTTAAAGGACTAAAACTCAACATAGGTTCTAATGAGAGAGTAAATAAGAATGTTTCTATAGGAAAGGGACATATCACTACAGCTTGGCAATTACTGTAGCGTAACTATAATGATAAAGAGAAAACAAAAGTTGTAGCATACCTAATTACAAGCTGTTCCCTTTAAAACGATGCATAATAGATAATTGCCCCTCTCCGAACTCTAGTCCATGCAGAAAAAATGCCCTCCGTAAGCAATAAAGGCGAAAGATTAAAGAGGAAAGTAAAGAAAAATGCTTATTTTTTAAAGAAAATAAATAAATGGTCATACATTTTAGGGAAAATTCGGCGCATAAGTGAAATATTTCTCTTTAGAGCGACGCATAAACGAACGATACTGTCATTATTTTGCTATGGAATGTGCTGGGACCATTTAAAATCGTCGTATAAGTGAAAAAGGCGCATAAATGAGGCGGCGTATAAGTGAGAGTTCACGGTATTTTTTTTAAACGTGTTTTCGTTTTAATAAAAATCTTGCTACTCCTATACTTCGCAGCAGTTTAACTTGGCAGTGACGTCACTACGGGCGGAGCCAACAGCGTGATGTTAGCCTATGAAAAACGAGTTAGATAAAACGTCACAGCCTATTTGGTGAATTAGAGGAGACCGCTGACTGCTTGTGAGCTCTTATTGGCTCCGCCCGTAGTGACGTCACTGACAAGTTAAGTTGCTGTGAAGTATAATTCGCGTTCAACTATTTTTTGTAGCTGGATAGCACTGTGGTTCCCCCTGGCATGAGCTCGTGAATCGTCAGGAACCCGCTGGGAAACTGAGTTAACTGCTATATCTCATGTAATTGGGTCGGTCTTGGTTTTACCTTTTTGAGCCACCATTAGCCACAGACTGTTGCGCCGTCTACAGTTTTTTTTCCGGTTGCGAATCCCTACTATACATTGGAACACGTTTGAAATAGTTAATTTGCACAATTTTTTAGTTGCGTAAGGAGAAGGGAGAATACAGTAACAATTTCCTTTCAGATGAAGGAAAACTTTTAAAATCATATTTAACACTTTCCGGTCTAAGCCCGAGCTCAGCTCGGGGTGCCGTTTTTGTTGAAGATGACTAAGCTCGAGCTCAGCTCAGGGTCAAGTTTGAGCTACTGTTGCTTTGAAAATCCGGGGGTTTTTTGTTTCAATCCTTTTTAGATATTATCTATGGACCTTTTACTTTCTTAAAAAATATATAGATGGCACAACCAATCAGAATTAACTGCAGGAGACGCTACAGAATCGAGGCTTATACGAGTTAGTGCAAGCGTGAGACAGTGCAAATCCGTGTTTTGAAATGTACCACACCAAAGCAAATTTTGCAAAATAATATGTATTTGAAAATTAAATCTTTTTTTAAATATTTGATCAAGATTTGGGTAAGTTTTTAATTAAATTTGTGCATATTTCGACAATTTCTTGCTAAATATTAATTGTTGTTTCACTTAAATAAGTCTTTCATCATGAAAGAAAACATTTTGAAGTATTTAATAAAATTAAAATTACTAACATTAACTTTTTCCAAGTATTTTTTAAGAAATCACGAAAAGCGACAAAAAACCCCAGTCTGGAGGAAGATGCGCGGTCGAAAAGGCTCAGACCTGAAAGCGTTAAAAAAAAAAAAAAAAAAAAAAAAAAAAAAAAAAAAAAAAAAAACAGGACTTTTTATTTCTGGGTTTTGTCTTTCGCTCATCAGACTAACTTCGTTCTTCCTTTTTGGACTTTAGCCTAGAAAGTTTTTGCAGAAGAATTATTTCTTACCTTGAACTGTTCAGGTACTCTCTTGATAGGCGATCGTTGGCCCATCTGTGGCAGTCTATCAATTTCCTTCTTGCCAACAAATGTTCCAGCTTCAGTTTTGATAGCCACTATCTTTCTTGGCAAATTCATGAATCCATATTCTACTTTTATCTTATTCCAGTTCACCAAGTCGATGCTTATTTCGTAAGGGATGTTGACGTTGATTTTATGTTCATAATAAGTTCCAATTTCCTTGCAATCACGGAGATTTTTGATGTGATTTGTGAGTAGTCTGCTGATATACATGCTGCAAAAAAATAAAATAAAATAAAATAATTAATAAAATAAAATAAAGAAATAGATAAATAAATAAAAAGCAGAAGAAAACTAATTGATGATTAAATAACAATGAATTGATCAAATAATAGTTGAAGGGTTTGGAGGATGAAGGGGTTATGTTACATTGAAAAAATAAACACTGGCAATGGTAAGCAATGAATAGTGGGGGTAAGCTAATAAAACTTGGTTCATGAGAAAGTAGATGTCATTATATCATATTCATAATCACACCATAAGGACAGAACCAGAAAACAAAAAAGCTACAACAATAAAACGTTGCATTTTAATTACTCGCAATTTCTGTTTTGTCACATAACCCCTTCATCAACCAAGCCCTTCAATTGTAAAATAGCAAGCAGTGTTTCATATATCTCATTCTCAATCTCTCTGTCATTCTCTCTTTTTCTTTCCCTCTCTTTTACAAACATAGAATATATTTAAAAACTAGTACTTGGCCCATGACAGTAAAACAAAATGATAAATGCAACTATTTTTTATTTATTTTTTAATTTCGAAGAACTCACACTTCTCTTTTTAAAGTCCCCCTTCAACACATTTTCTCTTATTTGTTGAATTTTCTCATTTTGGGGCTTAAAAATAATGGCAATGATCTTGATTTTTAATCAATGTAAACGGGATCTATCCTTGAACTTAGTTGGTCCTGATTCAAAGTGTTCGACAGAGACGTGGTTAACAATTACTTGAAACTCGTTGTACCCGTATGGCTGTGCTCGTGCTATAAAAGCAAAAAAAAAAAAAAAAAAAAAACAGGTCATATAATTTGAATGCGCTTTGAAATCATTCAAAACACTGGCTATAAAATAAAATGAGGGATTAAAATTAGAAAGAAGAAACAACAAAGAATTTAAAAGTCGTGACTATAACAACACAATAAAATTTTATTCTATTTGAATGAAAAAGAGAAATTCGAACACTACTTTAAACGCCTGTAACTTTTTCTCTGTTTGAGATAGAAACATAGATTCTCGACTGTAAATAGAGATAATTCTGGGAGTAAAAATGTATATCTATCTAATGATGTAAAACAGAAAACTTAGGAATAATTTGTTTGATTTTTATTGATATTATTGATGAGGACAGTAGTGTATGAAATCAAGCGAAGCATTGAAAAAAATAAGTTTCAAACGCAAATAACTTGCGCTGTATTTGCTATATAGATTCAGAACGAACTGCATCGAACGTAGTAACCTTTTTTCTTTCCATCGACAGATAACATTTATGTGTGTAAGTTATTTTTAGCCCCGATACTTGGCGATTTGCGTGCGAAGAGCATTCAATTAGAATTTAAAAACTGCACATCAAATGTTTTTCGAACTGGTGCCCAAATCTGTCCGGTGCAAAAAGGAACAAACGCTAAAACTTTGAGCAAAATCGGCCGGGTAATTCTCGAGTTTTGTGCATTCAAACGAACATACGCTTTTTGAGATTTTTATACTATGTAGAGATGGATAAACTTTAGTGAGCTATAAACAGCTATTTTCAATATTTCTTTGAAACGCAATGTTTTCCTGGTGGAGAAAGTGATTATTCATACTTATCAGAAGGTAAGGGCGGATCCAGAAATATTAAAAGGAAGGGGCGATAGATTACACAGGCCAACGATGAAAAAACTTTTTTAATGAAAATACCTTATTCTTATGTTGTTTAGGTTGCTGAATCCAAATATGATGCTTAAAAAGTTGTATCACCCACCATTTATTCACATTTTATAGTTACATTCATGAAATAAAGAAACATTTTTAGAATTTAACAGCTTTTTCATAGTTAAGATAACATGAAAAAATAGGTCTAATGAAGGCCTATTACCAGGGCCGCTGGAATACCAACATGATGGGGGATTACTGTTGGTCACTTCACCGGGAAGTTCAGCAAGCTATTTCATCGCAGGAAAAGCTACACAAGAAGCTTCAAGGAAAAAAGGGAAAGAAAATATAAAGCAATTCCAGTTGACAAGTGAACCTTGTATCATCACATAAAATTACTATTCCAAGTATTTTACTGTAAATACAAACCATTTTTACGATTCTACAGTGTTTCATTGATTTCCCTATATACTGTAAATGGGTATTAGACTATATAATAAAATACATTTTGCTTGGAAACTAAGGGTGATACATAAAAACTAGAAGCAGATTTGGATTCAGCACATAAAAATCTATCAAGATCAGCTATTAAAATTAAAAAAGTTTTCAAAAAGGTTTTTTTTGTTGGCCTGTGTTATTTTTTTCTCACTTGAGCACTTTTTTCGCCATGCATCCTTGTCAACACATGTTGATTACAAATGTTTTGGTCTTCCATTTCGAAAAATTTCCAGATCAGAGCCCCGAAGCATCTTACCCTTTCCCTTGACATTATAAAATATCAACTAAAATTGCCTCTTTAAACTTCAAAATCTAAAAACTGCTGGAGAAGGGTCCCTCAAGGGGGGCAGGCGATCGCCCCCATCGCCCCTTCTTTGTATCCGCCCTTGACAAAAGAAAAGGAAGGGGACAGAACTAGGATTGTGGAGTCGGAGACGGACTGGTTTTGGGGTAATAGAGTCAGTGTCGAAAGTTGAAGGATTTAACAGTTCCAAGACCTGGAGTAGGAATCTGTCATTATCCTTTAGATTAGGGGCCGTCACCCTTTTACCGCCATGGGCCACATCTCATTAATTTTTTTTAAGGATTGCGTTCCTCACATCTGTCATATACGTAACGTAAGTAAAACTTTAAACTTGAAGAGGGATGTTATAGTCAGTGGCGTAGCTAGGGGTTGGCAGGAGTGGCTCTTGCCACGGGCGCAGCAGCCAGGGAGCGGCATTTTGACCGATTAAAAAAAAATTTTTTTTGGTCAAGTCCAAACAGACTAAAAAATGAAAATTTGATTAACACCCCGGACAGCGCAAACTGCGCCCTTACGCTACAGGACAAAAATACAAAAAGTGCAACTTTCGTAGATTTCGGTTGGATATACTGATGTTAGCTTAAATCTATCTGGCAGGATAGAATTTAGTTATATGGGGGTTTGGAATTTGTATAATAGGATGATCTGAAATCGGCCAGTCTTATCCATTTAAAAGAGATAGAAACAAATCTTTTCTCTTCGTTTCTTTCCAGCCGTGTTTTTCACGATATCACTTCAACTTATCAACTACATAGTATACTTCGGAAATAACGTTCTACGAGTTACAAAATCGGCGAGCTTCAGTTGAAAACATTTCGGATACAGATTTTTGGAATGCAATTTTATGATGACAGAAAATAACTCCTCTGTTGGTAACAATTTTTCTGTGGCGAAAACTAGCGAGAGAATAATATGTATTTCTCAATAATGGGAGCTGGAGGTTTCTAAAATACGACTATTGCAAATTTTGCGATTTTAAAAATGTGTACCAAGACACCAAGAGCCTACATTAAATGAAGATTCTAAAAATGAGTAACACAAGTACAGCAGCGCGATTTTGAACGAGTAACGTTTTCAAACGCTGTTTGTGCTTCGATGGCCTAGTATAAAAGGTTAGAAGGTTTTTAAAAAATGGTTAGATACATCTTTTTTTATTGAGTTTCGATTTCGTATTTAGGACATTTTTCTATATTATATGTACTTTAATAAAGAACTCTCACTTCTAAACTATATATATAGCACTACTTTGCTGCTTTATTCTTAGTACTAGCTGCCAGGGCAGCTAGATTAGCTTCCTGCGGCATGTTGATGCATAACGTCCTCCCTCTCTAACTTTTACCTCATTCTGAAGTTATATTATTTGATAGAATTTAATGTTCATTCAATTTCAAGATATACCATGCACGTGGCCCGGCGTTGCACGGGCACTTCATGCCTCTAAAGTAGTGAGGAAATTTTCAAGAAACTAGTCCCCGCCAAGGCGGCTCGCTAACAGGCGCTTCACGCCTTTACTTTTTTCCTATATAAAAAATCATTCGAATTATTGAGATGCTACGCGCCTTCAAGATGGTGAGGAGAGTTTCAGTAAGTTCAGCTCGCTCAAAGAAAAAAAGCAGACATAGACACTCAGTTTTTGATATAAGT